>PVIJ01000661.1:0-260487 GCA_004024925.1 Scalopus aquaticus | reverse complement strand
CCCTTGGCCCGCTCTTGGGCTCAGAAAAGCATGGGAGGGTACTCGTCGGGCCAGGCAGGGACAGTGAATGTGAACCAGGAAGGAGAGGCGCAGGGAGGAGCTACCTGCTCCTCTCAAGGGATTACGCCAAATCGGGATCTCAGAGTCGGTCTCTATGCTGGTAGGGTGGAGACTGGAGCTGGGTGAGCCCACACTGTGGGCTGAGTGTGGACTCCGGCTGCCTCATGGCCGCGCTCTTGCGAGCCCCCTGTGCAAAGCCTGGGCCATGGAGACAGAGATATGGCCGAGCACCCCATTCTTTGGCACCTCTTTTGCACCAGATATTCTCTTATGGGGATTAATGTGTGGCACGGAACCCTCACATTTTGTGCCTGCCCCCGTGGGCACAGTAAGAGCTTTCCCAGATGTCTTTCTGCCCTGCAGTGCATTTCCTCTGGCCCCCCAAAACTGAGCCAGCCATACACGTGGGAAGCTCGGGCCTTACCTCATCTGTCCTCTCGCAAGTTGAGGGGGAGACATCAGTGCAGCAGCGGTGGGTGACTGGCACCACCCATCATGCAGCTGATGCCTGCCCTGGGCCCTGCTTATGCTCTGAGAGTCCCACTTCACTTACGGCGGACTGCGGCAGGCCTGCCCGCTTTAGGGATTGGTGGCCTGACATTAGCCAGTTGGTGATGGGGCAGCGCGGCCACATGCCATCTGATGTCCTACGTCCAACGACCAGGCCCTCGCAGGCGCACTAAGCTGCTAGGTGCTTCTTTTTGGATGCGATGGGGTTCTTTACCCTGGTTGAGTGAGTTTGATCCAGAGCTCTGTGGGTCTTCTCTGTGCCACTCCTCGTGGGACTTGACAGAGACCCCACATGCCATCTTTTATCCACAAGACACCACAGTGGCATCCACGTTTCCATATGTTTCATACAACGGGGCCGCAAGTCATAGCTTGAACCACCATAAGGCCCTTTCTTGCTCTGGGATCTAGCCATAATCATCGACTCTTTGTGTCACCTCCAATTTGTACTCACTTCCCCAGTTAACCTGCGTGATATCTGTAAAGTTGGGGAACACAGCCGAAGAGAGGAAGCTTCAAGAACTTTCGAATCTGTAAAAAATGAAAGGTGATGGTGCACATCTCCAGGCTTCGCAGCTACGCAGGCCCTCGTGTGAACGCAGGAAGCTGTCTCCTTCCAGCTTGAGGGCGCCCTAGCAGGATGCTGCCGCTCTCCTTGGTGAGTGAGACTTCCTAGCTGTCTCCCTCAACTAGCCCCTCCTAAGAGAGGACGAATTCGCGGCGTGATTGGTCAGAGCCTGAGACATAGCGGGCGTGTTTGCTACTGGGTAGTCTCGCATGTGTGCAAGGGGAGGGCCTGTCCCTGGGCCTCCCTGGGCCTTCCCATCCCGTTGGCAAGTATGACTAAGCAGGGCAGGTCCAGCCACCCTCTTTCGTTTTCTGTTTTGCCCAGCAATGCCTGGCCAGGCCCGCCTCTCCTTCTGGTCCACTTTCTCCACCCAAGGCAGGAGCTGCAGGCCCCAGTACCTGAGCTCTGGGAGTGGGGGTCAAGGGCTGCTTTAGGCTTTCTAACCCGCACTGCCTTCCGGCCCCCAGCTGGCACCAGCACTCTGCCCTGGGACTTTCAGTGAGACCACCGTGAAATTCATCCAAACCAGTGACCTGGAAAGTGCAAAGGGGGTTGCTCATTTTGACACTGGGAAGATGGACACAAACTACACACTCCAGGCCGGACGGGGTCAGTAGGCTCGTGCTCCGTATTTACGATGCAGCCTCGTTCCTGCCCAGTACAGCTCCTTGGGGGAGAAGTAGGGGAGGAGCAGAGAGGACTGTCAGGATCTGAAAATCGCCCCACACTTCAATGTCTTGCATGTGTAATCGATGATCCATTCTTCTGCGCCAGGCTACGTTCTTGTGAAAGAGTGAATGTGACGGTTACTGTACAGTTAACACAGGAAGACACTATGGCAATAACAGTCACTAGGAAAGATAACACTGAAAATGTTTTTCTGTCATGGACCAGGGTCTGAATGGACTTGGGATCCCAGCCTGTCACTGACCCTGGTGTCACTCCTGCCACGTGGCTTACGACTCAGGGCTGTGTGCATGATCGTCATGTCCCTTGGAGATTTGATAAATTTGAGTTAAATCCCCTGCATGAAGGATTAGGTAGTTAAGAGCTTTCCTCACAGCTTCTGCTAATTCCAATTACTAGTACTTAACACTTTTTGCTCCGCTCACGTATTCACGTACTCACGTGTTCATCTAGTCTCTGGTTTTTCACGCCACGGTGGATTTATTTGGAACTATTAGGAGCTCTTTCTTTGATCGTACTCAGTCTAGAAGCTTTAATCTCTATGCATTTAAAATTTCATTAAAATATATCCAGTAGGTCAGGAGCTGTGTGTGTTTTATTGAATGCTTAAACCATTCATGCGGTGGCACAGAAAATGGCTGGCACAAGAAGTGCTAAAATCTTTTGATGTCACCCTCTGGCCACTCTCTGACCTTACATCAGTCCCAGATGGGACACTTAGCCCTGTCACTCCTTCCCAGAGGAAACCCAACCTGTCAACTCTTCCTGAGGTTAGAACCTTATGGGACATTTGAGGGCTTGTGAGGAGCCACCCACACCGCGACATGGGTGTTCCAGACCTTGCCCCCTTTCTACTCGGTCATCTTCTGCAGTTTTCTCCTCACCCCACTCCTTCCCTTCACAAACTTTTAGAGGATACACCCCAGGCTCCTTATGGCTTCTTCTCTCACGAGAGCCCGGTGCCCCTCCTGTTTTAAAGCCTTCCTCCAAATTGCACTGAAGAAAACCACCTTCATCCCTTTTCTTGAATAAGAAAATCTAGAAGAGGCTGGGCACTCAGCACAGTGAACACACTTTTGGCCGTGGAACTTCTCCGTCATGATTTCTGAGCCTCTTTGAAAGCTGTAGCATGTTGGCACATTCTCCTAGGCTGCTAATTCTTGGCGCTCATCAGATATTCAAAGATACCTGTGACCTATGACATTAGAACCGATGCTTTGGAATGTGATGTCTCATTTCACTTTAAAATATAAAGGTCTCCATTTCTATGCTACAGGTGCAGGGTTGAACTGTCTCCTAAACTTACCAGCAATTATTTAAGCTCTCAATGGGTTCCCAAAAGGAATTTCATTTTTTTAAAAAAGATTTATTTATTTATGCATACAAGTTGGGTGCAGGCCAGAGGTGTGGGGTGGTGAGAGTATTCACCAGAGACAGAGTGGGGAACAGAACAGGCAGATCAACTGAAGTACACTGCTGAGGGGAGCAGCGGATGAGGCAGGAGAAGTCTGCTGTGCCATGTGTGAATCTCCCTGCCCGGGTATCGAACTCATGCTGCAATGGCTCTGGATAGCTTCATAGTGCTGAGACTTAACCCATTGCACCACTAGGGAGACCCCACCCAAAAGGAATTTTAAAAAAGGAAATGAAAAGAGTGTACCCTTGCCCCCTTACCCTAAGGCCACTGGGCACAAGTTGGGAAGAATGGGAAAAAGAAAATTAACTGGTTTTCAGTTAGTATATTTCTAGGTATAATCAACAGAAACACCCACTGAAAATGAGTTAGGCAACAGCTCAGTTTTCAGTGGCCCAGGTTTTTTTCACTCTTGGCTCCTTCCCTTGGGCACAGGATGGCCACTCAGTGCCAGGGTCATCAGCAGACCCAACAACAGCCAGTGACCAAAGGCCGTGGCATTGCCTCCTGTGTATCCCTTTTATCATTAAAGAAATGGGTCCCGAAAGCCCCCGTCAACTTTCACGAGTTTCTTATTGGACAGAATTGTACCTTGTGTCCTTGACTATACCAGTCACAGGCAAGGATGGTGCTACCACCCACTTCGGCTTCAACTAAGTGGGACCCACCCCTGGGGAGGAGGATGGATGGGCTCAGCTCCCCCAAACCAGAAACACCATGTAGGAGAGTGGAGAGCAGGATAAAATGGGGTTTTGCTGGTCAGGCCATTGAGTAAGCAGCCACAGGTCCGGCACTCCTCAATTGACATAGGCCAGAGATGGGCACCTCCCCCTGGTGGGGCAGACAGATTCCCAGCTTGAGAAGGAGCCAGTACTGCTGTCAGCAAAGACATTTTTGGTTATTTCCTGAAAAACCTCAGGGCAGGTAGGGGCTAGGGAAAGTGTAGCCATGGTGTACGCAGCCTTGAAGATGCTGCGTCTCACCTGCAGAGTCTGTGCTGGGCAGTCTCATTCAAGGTCTTGAACATGTCCCTTCTTCAGCTTTGACATTTCCATTCCAATTCCTTTTCCACTGACTTTCTCTAACAATGAACATGTCTGTCCTTACTCCAGACTTTCAAAGCTTCTATCATTGCTCAAGGAATAATTTGCTCTTTTTTAATGTGTTGTCTAGATACCCTAGTTGGGAAACAGCTGCAGATTTCAGCTCAGATTCTGTTCTATGTGGTTATAAAAACATTCAGTACAAGCGGAGTTGTCCTTGCAGACCCTCATGCCTGAAAAAAATACTTTTCTGCTAATGTTTCCCACTAATCATGGAGACTTTGGGATAACTCGTAGCCCATTTCCAGTCTCCAGTGCAAAGCCATCTCTGTCTGCACAGCGTCACTGAAATGCATTTAAAAATCAAAGCAGTTTGCAAATAACTGTTGTTTTGTGCGCCGGTAATGGCACTGGTGTCTGCCCGGGTCTGCAGTGAAACTTGCAATGCAGTTCCCACCACATTCGCAGGAAAGATTCCCGGCACTGAGTTATGTTACCAGCAGCTTTTGTATCTTTATTCCCTCACCCACGTTTCACTGAAATGCAACTTAACAGTCCTTTTACTTCATTCCTGGCTCTTGAAAGGTCCGATGTACCCTGCAGAGATGAGGTGGTTGGTTGTGGTGATTCCAGAGAGGAGAGCCACGGAGGACCTCCCTTCATAAACACATGCTGCTCTGCCCAGCATGTCCTCAGGCACATTAAGCTTCTGATCTGGAATGAGGGGAGGGGAATGAGCTTTGTTTGGGGGATGGGCTGGAGGACATGGGAGGCTCCAGGGCCCCTGGGTTTTGAGTCATATTAGAGGAGGGGGCTAGAGACAGATTCTGCTCATGTGAGACTTTTTTGAGACCCTAAATCTAAGCACAACTGTGGGGGTCCAGGGAGCCAAGTGGTAATACTGAATAGTGAGAGACTGAGGAAATGTTGTGTGTGATATTAAACTGTGGTGGTGCGGAGGCTCCATCAAATCTTGTGGACCGTGACCATAGCCAGGAGGAGTGGAAATCTGGATAGCAAAGGGAGTGGGGAGAGGAATTGCAGCATGTGGGACCTCTCTGTTGATGCAGGGGATTAAGTCTCAGCCTGTGAAGCTATCAGCAGCCACTGCAGCATGAGTTTGATCCCCGGCCTGGTGGATTCCCACATGGTGCAGCAGACCTCTCCTGCCTCACCCGCTGCTCCCTCAGCAGAGGATTTTGGTCAATCCGCCTGTTCTGCTCCCCACTCTGTCTCTGGTGAATCCTCTCACTCCCAGCACCTCTGGCCTACCCCAGTTCTTGTATGCGTAAATAAATAAATCTTTAAAAAAGAAATTGTATGTAGCATGTGATCAGGTCCAAGGGGACACCCCTATGGGGACACCCGTAGGAGTGGCAGGTTAAACACAGGCCTCTGGCCACGGTGGAGTTGCCAGCACTTGGGCCTCCTCATCGGGCTGTGTCAAGGAGGATGGCACCATTTTGAAGTCGTGGCTGGTGAGAATTCTACCAATTTAATTCAAAATGTTTTGGCCAGAAAAGTCCAAGAAGGCAGGCAAACATGTTTCTGTCTTCAAATGATTTGCAGTCACTTTATCTCTCTACTTCATCTTCTTGCCTCTCATAAGCTTGTCCAGAACTGCTATTCCAGCTCTCTGGAGCTGCTTGACAAATCACCCGTTGATTTACTGCCTTAAAACAACAATAGATCTGAAGCAGCCAGGAGAGGGGGGAGAGGGGAGGAGCACAGTGGACTCTGGGGGAGGACCATGGGTACTTTGTTGGTGGGGGTGCCACAGTGACTATACCTAAGTGGCGAAATCCTATACTATAAAATATTAACATGGTTGTAAAACAGTGGTAGCACATTTTAAAAATAATAAATCAATTAATTTTAAAAAAGTCAACCATTGTTTTGTAATCTCCCCAGAGTTCCCTAGGTGAGGAGTTAGGCAAAGGTCACTGCAGACGGCTGAGGCAGGCAAGTCCTTCAGTGCCACCGCCCTACCCACCCGACTGGCTGGGGCTCTGGGAGCCAAGACTGGAACATAGACTCTTTGTGGTGTCAGGCCCTCGGGGGCGGACTCTCCCTGTGAATTACTTTAGGCTTCTTCTGGCCTGGTCCCCCCAGGGCAGTACAAATGCTTCCAGCAGGCTGAAGAGTGAGGACTGCAGGGAGCACCTTTGTGTTCCCAGGCCTGTCCCACTAGCCTTGGGCAGTCACAAAAGCTCACCTATCAGAGGGGGGGAATTAGACCCATCTCTTGATGGGGGAGTGGAAGGTTCTAGAAGAACATGGAGATGGGGGTTTAAAGGGGTGGCAGATGGGGCTGCATCCATCTATGGAAAATACAACCAGTACCACCTTTTCTGTGCAGGGTGGAATCATTCTTCCCAGTCCTCCAAGGCTGGCTACTTTTACGGCAGCCTCCATCTGTGGCTAAGCTTCAGCATTCAGCCACAGGCCCTAACTCCCACCCTCCCCAGCTTGGCTCCTCAATCATGTCCTCCACTCTCCTCCTGAACTCTGCTTAATATGCAGCGTCTCAGATGAAAACCTCTCCAGCTCGCCTGCTTTCCTGCTGGGTGCTCTTTCCCTAAAAAGGCATTGCACTAACAGTTCTCACTAGTGGAGAGAGAGCAGAAACCCATCAGAACACAGACTGAGGAACAGGGTCACCCTGGGACAGCTGGCTGATGGAAGCACCCCCAAAGCACCCGTTGTGAACATAGGCCTGTGTTCTTTGATCTGAGCTTCACACACCAAGGAGGTACTTAATTACACCAGGGCTGGGCAGGCAAAGGGAGTATAAGATTGTGGCGGTGGGGGCGGGAAATATCAGGAAGATAAATGGACTTGGAGACCAGGAAAGACTCTCAGGGAATATTTCCCAAGCCCACAGGCATGTAAAGACACTCCCAAATGGCCAATGAGTGAATCATCATGCCACCCAGTTAAGGATAATCGTAAGTAACAGCTCAGAATCAAAGTCTTAAATTATTATTTCATTTTTTTATCAGCAAAAAGAGAACTTATTTAGAAGCCCGGAGAATGAAGCCCAAGTCAAGCACACAGCAGCAAGAGTTCACCCCATAAACATGACGCTGCGCTCCAGGAGCCAGCCAAGAACGAATGCCAACGGCACATCCCACTGCATGCAAGTTCAAGTCCTGGCAGCACTAATCTCTGCCTGGAGCTTTCCTTAAAATCTATCCTATGGGAAGAAAATGTATAACTGATTTGGGGGTAGTGTCTGCCAGAGCAGCTAGGGGGCTCTGGGTGCTAGTAAGTTCTGATTCTTGACCTGGGTAATAGCTCATGTATGGGTTTACTTTATTTTTAAAAATTTTTAAGAAAAGATTTATTTATTTATGCATACAAGAGCTGGGGTGCAGGCCAGAGGGGCGGGGCGGTGAGAGGATTCACCAGAGACAGAGTGGGGAGCTGAACAGGCGGATTGACTGAAGTACACTGCTGAGGGGAGCAGGGGGGGAGACAGGAGAGGTCTGCTGCGCCATGTGGGAAGCTCCCTGGCCGGGGATTGAACTCGTGTTGCAGTGGCTGCCGATAACTCATAGTGCTGAGACTTAACCCCTTGTGCCACCAGGGAGGCCCTGGGTTTTCTTTATTATGAAAATCCACCAAATTGGGAACTGGTAACTTGTGCACAGTCCTGATCCTTTAGCAAAAGCTTTACCAAAACTTTTTTACCTATGTTCTTTGGTCAATTTAAAATACACATGCTTTAACGGGCCTCCCTTCGCATGAAGGTGTCTTGCCTCGCTTTTTCTCCTCAAAAGTGAGGGCAGTTGGGGAGTGCCCCATAGAGTTTGCAGGGCCCTGCTGGTCTTGGTTGAGGTTCAGCGCATCTTGCCACCGCTGGGCCTGGGCCTTCTCTCTGTATCCCTTGCTCAGTGTCTGTGTCACGTGTGGCCTGAGACTCAGCCCAGCTCCTGAGGTTCTGAGGAGACCGTGGGACTAGATACACTCCCTCACCTCTGCCCTCGGTCACCATCACTGCCGGGACCACCTCCCCTTTCTCTCTTCCTCACGACAGGAAGCTTGGTGTTCCTGGCATATTTTCTGGAATGGCAGGTGTAGGGAACGGGGGAGGCGAAGCATGGCTTGAAGTTGGTTCTGGCCTTGTGAGGGAAGCCGGAAAGCAGAGGGAGGAGGGGAGAGACTGCGCAGACAGCCTTAGCTCCCCTCTCCCCTGAGGCCCAGCTGCAAGCCCCTACTTCCTGGGTTCTGGTTTCTTAATCCAGCAAATTCCCCTTTTGGCCTGTGCTGATTTGAATGGGCTTGTGGTATCAATGATCAAAAATTTCCTGACTAATACATCCATTAAAGGTTTTTTCCCCCAAAGAAGCAGACTTCCTTCAAAGGTGAATTCAGACTCCTGGCTCCAGGAAAATGGAAAAATTTGTTTAGTAGGAGTCAGGTTTGCCCACCCGCTCCCCATTCAATCATCAAGTTGTCCCCCAACCTGGCTCAGTCTTAGCTCCAGCGCCCTGCTCCACAAAGATTAACACTGAGAATCTAGCTGGTGCTCAAAGAATTGTGCTCACTCAATGAACAGACAAAATGAATGTGACGTAGCTCCACCAGGAAATACCCCCCCAACCCAGCAGATCTCACTGAGAGCTGGTTTCACTTATGGGGAAGATGAGCCATTTCTGGGAACCCTTATGAAAATCCAGCATTGTCAGGAACATGCATTAAACAGTTTGGATTGAGGGGGCTGAGCTGGTTTCCTCCCATGGTTACGGCTCTAGATTTTGCTGTCCTGACCGAGTGTTTCCAGAAGAACAATCCTCCCAGCAGCAGCTGAGCCTTTGGGGGAAGGCTGTGTCAAGAAGCCACTGTGAATCCGTGTCACCACGGAGGTGACATAGTAGAGGAAGTAAAGTCTCTTTAATGATGACAGTTATGGAAACAGGTGGGAATGGTCACAGGAAGCAGGAGGCTCTCCAGCCTGCTTCCGGAGAGAGGTAAGACTTCCCAGGTCCCCCGTGTGCTCAGGAGGACTGAGTCTGAGTGATGCCCACCTCATACAGGGAGGGTCCGGGGCGCCAGGTGCCCCTTGCCCTTCTTACAGTGGTGGGGAGTGGGTTTGTCTTTCCTAGTGCTGCTTCTGAAACCCAGAATGTTCTGGAGACTCTGGTTGCTTACCTGCTCGCTCACCAGATGCAGTGACTGCTACAGAACAACTCCAGCCCGTTCCTGGATAAAGGAGAGCCCATTTCCCAGGAGTACCCATTCCTATAAAGAGTGTTCTAGTCAGAGGGGCTTGATTGTGGTGTGTGTTGCCAAATTAGATTCCAAATGGTTTTTACAAATTATGTGCTCACCAGTGCCTGCGTCAGCACCTCCTCCCAGCGTTAGTTAAGATTTTTAAACATTTCTCCCCATTGACAGATGGAAAGTGATAATTATTATTAGTGTCTGTTAGCATTTATATATATATTTTAAAATAATACAGTAGAATAATGTTTTGAATAGCATCTAACATATATCCCTTTCTCCCAAGTCTTTCTTTGCCTCCCTCGTGGCCCAGGCCACTAAGCCCAGCCCAGGAAGCAAACCTCCCTGTGGAGACCAGGGGTGGGGTGGGGTGGGGTGGGGGTGGGGGGACATGGCATGAGGCACAGTGTCATTTCTCTGCTGTGAGTTTGAGGTTGACTTAAATCTTGTAGCAAGACAATGGTCTTGAAAGCCAGACCTTTAGAGATAAGAAAGGGTTTTCTTACAACTCCCAAGACTGGAGTTTTCACACATCAAGAAATCAAAGCTCAGAGCTGAGTGCTCACTGAGTGAATCATAGAGGAGGATAGGGTGTAGACGTGACCAGAGGGAAGTTCTACCCCACAGAAGAAGAGTAGCTCTTTAGAGAAATGGGAAAGAACGGAGAAACCGAGCAAAAAAGGCAGGCAGGGGTCAGGCTGTAAGTGTTCTATTTCCCCACTCCTCCCACAGGAATTGAACTTCAGAGGTAAGACAGGAGAGAAAACCAAGGAGTTTTAAGGACTCCAGGACCAGAACTGCCCTGGGGGCAGCCTGGGGAGTTGTTACAGCTTCCAGAGGAGCCTTTGGGTGACCCCAGCACAGAGTCCAACACAGTACCCAAGCCACAGAGTGGAGGTGGCCGAGAAGGTGATCTAGTGATTGGGCCTGAAATAGCACCCCAAGTTCCTAACATAGGGTCCAGCAGGAGATGCGGAGGAGGTCCAGGAGTTCCCATGTGTCAGAGCGTGAGCCACAGTAGCTGGGAAACTAAGTGCTAAGTTCAGTAGATGTCACTAGGGCAAGAAGCAGATTTTGCCTTCATGGGATACTCATGACCTCTATAATAACACACTTGATTTTTTCCACAATCACAATGGCAATGTGATTACCTTTTAGAAAACTTGGTACACAACAGTATGAAGAACAAGATAAAAATCATTTTGTCGTCTCATCAACCACAGATAACCACCATTAACATCTTGGCTGATTTCCTTCCAGAATTTTTTCTACGTACCTGTGTTTGTGGGTGTGTATCATTAGGGTTGCAGCCTCTCATGCATTTTGTTCATTGATGAGATTCTTTCATGTCAGAGGGTCTTTTGTTTGTGGAAAGGAAAACCCACCACTTTGTGTGCTTCATTATCTTTAAATAACTAACAATTCTAAATATTCCCAGTCCTCCTAACCACTAAATCAGAAAGAAGTAAACATGCGTCATTTCCCCAAATGCTTAAACAGTGATTGAGGTTGATCAGTTAAACTTTCCCAAACATTTTATTTCAAGTCTCCAATGTATCAGATTTTCCAAGGTGCTTTGAAAGCCTGAAAGTGGAAACCAAACACACTCACACTATGACAATGATTCTAACTGAGCAGCACTCTCCCTGATGCCAGCACTAACGGCAGGGATCATGGACCCAAATCCCATCTTCATTGTCTCATTCTTACTCCTGCATTTATTTCTCCCCAGGGGCATACTTTCTTCCTCAGCCCCAGAGCTGGCCCTCCCTGAAGGCTGAGACGGGGCAAGGGCAGTGGGTCAGAATTGCGCAGATGATTGGCTCTGACTACTTGGATCTGATCTGATTTTTGGTAGTCCTTGCCTTTGCTCCTAGATGACCCTTGCTCTGAGCGTTTTCACTTAGAACCCAGCCTGCTATAATCCTGCTTTAAAATTGTCCTGGCTGGGGCCTCCCTGGTGGCGCAACGGGTTAAGCGCAGTGCTGTGGAGCTGTTGGCAGCTGTGCGAGTTCAATGCCCGGCCGGGGTCAGACCTCTCCTGCCTCGCCTGCTGCTCCCCTCAGCAGTGTGTTTCAGTCGATCTGCCTGTTCTGCTCCCCACTCTCTCTGGTGAACCCTCTCACCACTCCACACCTCTGGCCTGCACCCCAGCTTGTATGCATAAATAAATAAACCTTTAAAAAAATTTTGTCCAGGCTGGGGGTAGGGGAACTTGGCTGGACTTATTGACTGAAACCACAGCTAGTATTTCCCTTTAATCATGTTGAGATAACACTGATACCTTTCTTCTCTTAACATCTTTTCATGAGGTTTCGTGAATGATTAGATTTTCTTTGAAAGTTTTAGATTTCAGGACCTCATACAATTTACTGGGATGGTGCAACATTTATTTAATCTGCTTACTTGACTGTTGGGCATTTGGATCATGTTCAGTTTGTTTTCCATTCATCTCCATTTGAATGATGCTTGTTCATGAATCTCATGTGCCTTTCTTAACCGTGGGACCAGCAAGAGCGTCTAAACCTTGTGGGCACCATAAATTACTTTCCCACTTTGCTTTAGCTGCAGGGAAGCGCGGTGCCAATATAAAAACTTTTTCTAGAAATATCTGTGCGTCTTAAGTTTCCTTCAGGATATATTTGCTTTTTATCTCTGTTTCCCCATTGCCTGGCTCCAACAATAAATCATTTTTCTCTTTGTATTGTGCATGACTGTATTAAGCCATCCCCAGTCCTCTATGGAGTAGGGCAAGTTTACAGGACAGTTGACACTCTGTACAGATCCTTCAGATCTCCTTTTACTGGTGTGTGTGTGTGTGTGTGTGTGTGTGTGTGTGTGTGTGTGTGTGTGTGTGTGTGTGTGTCTGTCTGTGTCTCTGTCTGTCTATGTCTGTGTATGTTACTCCAACAGCTCAAAAGTCCTAGGAGCTCTGAGAAATTTCCTAATTCAGGTTCTTCTTACTGGGGCTCCAGTCCCCTAAAGAAAGCAGAGGGCAGACACTTTGGTTCTTCCAGTTCCTGGGACACACCTACCTGATGAGCAACACTCGCTTGCATCTGCTGAGTGGGCTTGTGCCTCCTGGAAAGGGCGCCACCTGGTGGCATGAACTCTACATGAGCGGCGTGCTCTTACCTTCTCCCTGGCTCCACTAGCGCTGGTGTGGAGGTGAGGGCTAAAGGGGGCACGGAGTGGAGATTTACCTGCAGCCTCAGATTTCCCTGGCAAGTCACTGAACTTGAGGACTTGCCTAGGGCACAGCAGCCTGACAGATGCTGGAATTCAAGCCTCCACCTCACTTGTGGGACCTTAGACATTACTAAATGTCTCTGAGCCTCATTTTCTTATCTGTAAAAGGGAGATTAAAGAGCCTATCTCCTGGGGGCTTTGTAAAGAACGAGATGAGGTGTTATCTGAGTTCCTGTTCTCCAGAGCAGATCCTGAGAGATTTAGATGTAACTAGTTTACTTGGGAGGTGATCTCCCAAGAGGAAATACCACTTGGGCAGAGGGAGGGAAAAGAGGTGAGGGGAAGAAGATAGCAAGAGGGGCTTATCTGGCCAGTGCGCTGCTCTTGGAGGCACTTGGCTCCTAGACCTTCTGGGGCACCTGGCCTGAGGGTGTCTACCCATTTCCATCAATCCCTGATTGAGGGCTATTTTGGGGGCGCCTTTATTCCTCAGCACTAGGGGCTTATTCGGGTGTGTGAGCCTCGTGGGCTCCAGCAGCTGGAGAGCGCCAGAAGACAGACTCAGAAAGGATGGCTCTGGACGCTGGGGGGGAGGTGGGGGGGAGAGGAATGGTCGATGGGAGGGGCCATGGATGGTGACCACGTGAATGTTTTAGCTTTGTGTTTTAAAGTCCTCAGAGCGGGGCCTCCCTGGTGGCGCAGTGGTTAAGTGCTGCACTGTGGAGCCGTGGGCAGTGGGAGTTGACGCCTGGCCAGGGAGCTTCCCACAGGGCACAGCAGACCTCTCCTGCCTCGCCCGCGGCTCCCCTCAGCAGTGTATTCCCATCAATCTGCCTGTTCTGCTCCCTGCTCTGTCTCTGGTGAACCCACTTGCTGCCGCACAGCCTGTACCCCAGCTTGCATGAATAAATAAATCTTTAAAAAAAAAAGTCCTCAGAGCAGAGTGAAGCACTAGTGACATCTCAATAAACAGCAGCTACCCACTGGCAGCTACCCACAGTGGCACACGTGGTGGTCCAGTGAAGCCACCCCTCCCCTTCTGCCAAGCAGGAGGTGATACTGACCCAGAAGAGGGTACAGGCAGGCTGCGTGAGGTGGGAGAGCTAGGAGCCCCAGCTCCGCAGCGGGTGTTTGATGCCCGCCCCTCACTTTGTAGATGAGAAAAACAGGGTGTGTGGCTGACTAAGGCCGTGGATCAGGTCTCACGGGGCTGGTCTCCCGTGGGCAGTTGCTGCCACCCCTGCCACCATGCTGCGCAGCGTTACCGCTCTGCCCGAATTAAAAGGCTCTCTCCGAATCCAGCCATGACTGTGCAGAAATTGGTTTCCATCTGTAAAATGTCAAGGCTGAATCTTTTATGTTCTGCCCTGGGTCTGCGCTAGTAACGAACTGTACCCAAGCCCCGAAGCCAGCCCTTCTGGCCCCCAAGACTCCTTGGGAGTCTTTGAATAATAACAAAAGGAATAATTCTCAGTAGCAGGGGAGAGAGAAGGACTGGTTTCACCACTCTTTCCCTGCACAACCCAGGCCTGAGAGAAAAGAGGAGGGGACCGGTGGAGACAGGAAAAGGCTGCGGGCCTAGGGTCTCATTCCTTTCTGTTTCCGGTGGCGCCTACATGGGATTCTGGGGCCCGCACGCCTGGCCGAGGCCATATCCCTCAGTGCAGGAGCCCACACGCCTGGCCGAGGCCATATCTCTCAGTGCAGGTGACCCCGGCCCCCTGGTTGGTGCGATGCTAGCCAGCCCTGCAGTGCCCCCTCAGCCCAGAATAGCCTGGGGAGCAGGGAGGGGGCTCTGGGCAGAGAGTGGGGGTGGGGGGCACCTCGGCTCCAGGCAAGGAGAGGTTTCCTGGTGACAAAACCAGCCTTGATGGCCTGTGTCCACTTCTCGCTGGGAGCCAGGTAAGTTCTCTATTACTACTTAGACATTTGTTTTGTGTGGCAAAATATGTAACATATAAATTTGCCATTTTAATCATTTTAATGTGTGGCTGTACACTAAGTTTTATTCAGGATGTTTTGAAATCATCACCACTCTTTTTCCAAAACTTCATCATCCCAAACAGAAACCCTGTACCCCCTAAGCAGTAACGCCCATTCTCAGTCTCAGGGAACCTCTAATGGACTTGCTGTCTCTACGATTTTGATTGTCTGAGTACCTGATATCAGTGGAATTATATAGTATTTGCCCTTTTGTGAATGGCTTATTTTACTACATGTAATGTCCGCCAGATTCATGCAGGTGGTGGGTGGGGTGTATCAGAATTTTCTTCCTTTTGAAGGCTGAATAATGCTCCACTGTATGTTTATACTCTCTTTTGGTTATCCATCTGTCAACAGAGGCAAGCCTTTCCTTCTCATCTTTACCCCATGGTGACTGAAGTCACCCCACTGTGGTCACTGACACCCTTTTGTAATGCTTCTGAGAATAGCAACTAATATAAGAATAACTTATAATCAGTCAATCAATACAATCAATTGATTATTTCAATCGATGACCCATGGCATGAATTTAATATTTTGTTCCTTGGAGGTGACCTGGAACAGACTACATGTCCCATGAGGTCCAGCCTCATTTGATCCCCAGCCTGCACCCAGGGCTCACTGTGGCATGTGAGAACACCAGTAAGAGCTTTCTGAATATGGAAGGAGCTAATGTCCTAAGAGCTGAGTGCACGGCTGCCTTGGAGTAGAACACTGCCGATACTGCTTCCCGAGCCCTACACGCACACATGCTCACCCTGCTTCCCCATGGCCCCGCAGGGATAGACATCGATATGCGTATTTTACAGGCAGGAAAGCTGAGGCTGAGCCTTTGCCTAAGACAGGACTGGCACGCCAGGCTCCAGTTGGAATCGGTGTTCTTGGGAGGATGTGGAGAGGAAGTGAACTCTTTGGTGTGTTGCCTTTTAAAACCTACAGGGGAGTGTTGTCTTTTAAAACCTATTCCCATTTCATAGACAAGGAAACTGAGGCCCAGAAAGCAGATAGCAGGTGGTTGTGGTCACCGGCACCCTTTTGTAAAGCTTGAACTTGAGCCCACCTGGCTTCCCTGCCCATCTGCTCTGCCCCCCGAGCAGTCTTCTTTCTTACTCCTGCTTGAGTCACTCCATGAGCTAAGATGTCAAACCCTGCTGGGTCTGAATGCAACTGGCAAGCTGAAGGGAGTCTACCAGGATTTTGTCATCTCATCTGGCTAATTAAGTGTGCTTCGGGGGCTCGTGAATGAGGCGGATGTGAGTCATAACAAACACGGGCTCAACTGAACTCAGAACAACTAGTCATGATCTATGTTTAGAAGGACTTGGGAAGCTGCGTGAGTTGGGGCCGGGGCATTCTTGGAATGACAAGGCCTTTCCTGGAGGTCTGTGCCCTGCCTTCCCCGCAGGAGAAATACTTCAACCACAAGGGAAGCTGGAGCCCCTTCCCTGAGCCTGTGCCACTCGCCTGCAAGCGGCTCCGAGCCCTGCAGGGCACCAGGGCTCTCCCCTTGGGGATGGCCAAGGGGGAGGTGGGGATCCTGAGGAACCACCCCCCACCTTCCTCGTCCCCAGTGGCTCGAGGGTGCGCCAGACTCCAGGCTGTGGTGGAGGGCGCCTCTGAGAGGGCCAGAACAACTGCTCCAGGTATTTTCAATTATCAGTAATAATAAACCCACCCACTGAGGCTGCAGACGTGTCAGAAGTGCCCTCGGGACTCTCCAGAATGAATTTTCCCAGTGCTCCTCCTGCAAGGTAGGGATTATGTTCCTGTTTTTTCACAGTGGGGGAACTTCTATGGTGAGTGAGGCGAAACAGCATAGCTAAGATGCAAATGCAGGTCTGCCATGCCTGAGCCTGCTTCTGTGCATGCAGGCCTGGGTGGGCTGGCGCTTCCTGGGTGATACCCAGAGGACCGGGTGCCTGCTGGGCTCTGCCCACAGCTCGCCAGAGCTCCTGTTTCTCTGGCCGACTCCCTGGCAGCCAGCTGGAGGCTCACTGGGTCTGCCCCTTGTGGACTCTAGCTCAGGTGGAACTTCACAGAGCAGCCCTGCCAGGGCAGATCTGCTTCCTGGCAGGGACCTGCCTGGAGGGGCGGCGCTTAGCCGTGGCAATGCCAACCCCCACAGAGGTCGGGCCTCTGTAAAAACCCTTGGAGGTTCTATGGGCCTTCCAGTCAAAGTTCGCTGAGCCTGGTCTGCAGGCCTGGAAGGAAAGCACAGGGGCACACAATTCTTGCTTCCCTGCCATGTGCCCAGAGGCGTTTGATGGTAGACCTGGAGGAAGCAGGTTTTTCTTTTTTGACAATCAATTTAAAGAAACTGTATGAAAACAAACAGATCCTTGGTGCCGCAACCAAATTTGGCATCAGCCTGGATCACATCTTGCTTTGCTTCTTCCCCTGTTGTTTCCCTCATGCCCCTTCTCCTGAGAGCACCCCTCAATAAATCACCTGTGTGAGTCCCCCTCTCTCAGGCTCTGTTTCTAGGGGTGTTAATCCCAGATCACCATGAAGGATCTCTAATCCGCCCATGCATTGTGAGTGGTGGGTACTGAGTCTATTTGGATTCCATTTAGAACCTTGCCACTTCCTCCCTTCTGGTTGGACCTCCCTCCCGTCCCCAGCGGCCCTTGGGTGTGGGTCTTCAGCGCCCGCCCCAGCAGCAGGGGCATCTGGCCGTGCCCGTCTCTGGGCCATGTGGCGCTGAGGCAGCCTCCTGGGCAGCAATATCCTCCCGCTTATCGAATCTCAGAATTCATTGTCACGCTAAACACGTCAAATAAAGGCAGGCAATGCAAGATGGCTCTGCAGGTATGGCCGGGAGAAGCAGCGCGTTGTTCCTCCTCTAAGGCTGTGTTCCATTTCTTATCAGTCTTGTCTGAAACCTCAGGCCTGAGAGCGGAGACGTTTCTCCAAAGGGGGTGGGAAGTTCGGTCTGGCTCTGATATGTGTCTGCCGATGATAAATTTGGAATGAGAAAGATCGCAGGCCACCTCCCCCTCCCCCAGCGGGACTCGGTCCTCGGTAGATTTCAATATCCCGCTGACCTGCCAGCCAGGAAGGCAGCCTCGCGCCGCCCTGCCCTGAGAAGCCCTCCGTGAACCTCTGCAGAGGGACGGGATCACCTGAGTGGGGGTGCAGGGCACTGAGAAGCAGGTGCCTGCTGAGCCATCTAGGGGCAGAGGAGTGTGGGAGGGGCAGCGGTAGCTCTTGTTGGAGGAAGGGGCAGAACCCCCTCCCGACCGTTGCCCCAGGTGCTCCTGAGGATCGCCGTCCCGTCTTTGGCACCCCAGAAGCCCTTCCTGCTCTCCATTATTCTCCACCTGCCTCGGCTGTGGCTCCAGGTCACCTGTTCTGCCTACCCTCTTTTGAGCCTCTGTGAGGAGTCTGTGTGTGTGTGTGTGTGTGTGTGTAGGGGGAGCATAAGGTAAGGGATAAGGTTTTTCCTTGGATTGCTCCTTCCCTCTCCAGTCCAAAAAAGCAATTAATTATAAGAGTATTTGTTATGGTGATAATAAGGGTATTTGTTATAGAGTTTGGGGGGCCAGGCTTGGAGTCTGAGGACCCCAGGTGGGCTCTTTCTCTGTTCTTGCCTTCGGCCAGGAAATAATTCAACATCAAGACCAAAGTCACAGAAAAGCAAGAGGTTTACTGACAGGCAGGTAGGAAGGACAGGAAAGCTCTCCAAGAGGAGAGGGGTCCCAGTCGGTAGCCACTGAGGTGGTGTCAAGTAGGTGGTTATGCGGGTACAGTGGGCAAGCAGTGGGGGCTGGTCATCGGTTTTCTCTATGTCATGTCTCTTGCTGATTGGCTGGGCCTGTGGGGATTTCCTAGGCTACATAAGTCCCTGGAGTTTGCAGAGTTCTCCTAGGTTACTAAATTAATGGGGTTCTCCTAGGCTATCCAGGCCCACTGAGTTTGCCCACCTTGCTAGGTAAGCTAGCCTTGGCCCATTGTTTTAGCACTGTGTTATTGTGTTGGTGTTCTGAGCTCTCCAATCAGACTGATACTTGGACCTAGGGCTTTGGTGCTAGGGTGCGTGGGACAGAGGCACCCTCCTGGTTCCAACCGAGTGTTTCTCAATCAGGCTGATAAGTATATTGGGGAGCTTGGGACGCCAGGTTCCTAACTGACAGCCACACCCATTTCCTAGCTTCCTCCTTCAATAATAATGGCTGTTATTAGAATATATTAGTATTACTGTTATTATTATAGACCACTATAGCCCTCTAGCAGGTGCAGCGTTATCTAGAAACACAGCAAGGGGAGCAGGGTAGAATGTTGAAGCCTCCATAAGAAAATGAGTGTCTTTCTTATGAGGAAAACCAGAGAACATGGAATTGCGTTGATCATAACATGTTCTGAAATAAGATCCCAAGGTGCTGTAATGATAAAATTACAGCTCTGGACCATCACACACACAGCATGAATCAAGACTTAAGACAAGAGAGACTGGTATAGACGAAGCTGGGGAGGTGGGCTGGGATTCTCAAGGTATCCCCTGGGACAGACCAACGAGGCTGCCAGTCACCAGGAAACAGGGTGACTCAGAAAAGCTGTAGCACAGCCTCTGGAGTGGGTGTCGGGGCTCTTTTAGGTTCTGAATGTGGTTTTCCAACCTGCATTTCAGGGGTCAAATCTGGGACGTTTGGGGAGGTTTGGAGAGCTAGGTGGTCAGTAGCTCCCTCCCTTGCCTTCTGACCCTCGGGAAGCCTAATGGAGCTTCCCAGGAGCCCAATGAGGGCTGCGGTCACAGAGCAAAGTGAGTCCAGGTCGGTACCCCAAAAATATGTCATTTTCTTGAGTACTGAAAAAAATTTCTAGGAGACAGTTTGTATGCAGAGTCAAAAGGAAGCTTCATGGTGTTATCACTTGCCAATTATTTTGATTTTCATCACTGCTGAGTCTAGGCTGAGAATTGTGCAATCCTGGGAGTATTGAGAAGAGTGAGTGAAGCAGCTTCTTAGAAAGAATGGCAGGTGAGAAACAGCCTTCGAGGGGGAGGGGGCTGCTGTTCGCAGCACTTTGGAATTGGAGACTGCGCAGAAACTGGGGGGGGGGGTAGAGGGAGGAATGAAAAATTGTGTCAGTTTAAGGTACTCAGAGCTGCTAGGAGGCTTTTGATCCAGAAGAGTGGAGTCCCAGGCTCCCTGGCTGGGGAGCTCTGGAAGGTCTACTGACCAGAGTCCAAACAGGGGCAGGAGGCAGGTGCCGGGAAGGACATCCGTGCAAGGAGTACATCGCAGATACCTGCGTAGGTGGGGGCATTCTCTGCCATCCGCACCCTCTCCATAGCAGGGAAAGCACTCAGGCTTTCCCTGAGTGTGTTCTGAGGCTCAGCAGTGCATTAAATATCCTTAGTTTGTGCTTAATTCCCCAACCTCTTAACCTAGGGGAGAAAGTGGCCATTTTTGCTCCTAATGAGAGGAGGGATCGAAACAGTAAAGAGCAGTTCTCTTCCTGCCTGTGATGTCAATGGTTAGTCATTTCTACACGGTGCGGGAGTGGCTGGGCCAGGGGAGAGATGGGATAGCTGTTCTGACCTTCTCTCCATTCCTTTCTTCCCATTTTCATTCTAATTCATCTCTCATCCTTCTCCCTAGATAACTCCTAGACCTTGGGAATCCAGAGTTCTTTTTTATTCCTATATTCCCGATTGCATTCCTTGGGGATCTACAAGCTCCTGTAAACTACCTGCCCAAACGTTCCAACAGCCGCCAAGCTGATGCCTGCCATCATTTGTAAAATCCCCAGGAACAGTAGCCTAGCTTCCAGTGTGGGCAGGAGATGAGGGGGTCATTCCTAGGAGGTAAATCTTTGTCTACCACCAAAATCTTAAAAATATTTTGGGTGGCCTGAGATCACACAGCAACAGTGGTGTGGTGAGTTGTGGTTCCCCCTTTTTTTTAATATATATTTTTATTGTTATTTATGTCTTTTACATTTTGTATTCCCCTTAGGTAGCCCACCACCAATTCACCCGTGATCCATCTCCATGGTTCTCCTGAAGGTTGCCTAGGGATTCCCTCTTGGGGGCACTTGGAAATGGAACCTCCTCCTTTGTCATTGGGTGGGGCCACATGACTCCTTCTAATCAATGAGCAGATAGATGTGACTTCTTGACCAGAGCATTGGATTGCCTGTGTGTCCTTGCTCCGTCACAGACAACAGCTCCCACATTGTTGAGTCACCTTCAACCTGGGTCCCTGAGTGACTTCAAAGGGCACAACCCCTGCCCACTTCAGACATGTAGCATAAGCAAGGGATCAACTTTCCTCCTGTTAAGTCACTGAGATGTTGGGGCTGCTTATTACTGCAGCATAACCCAGTGTATCCTGGCTAATACCAGGATTTGAGAGAAAAAGAAATAGGTCTTCTTTCAACATGTGTATTTCTGAGGTGTGATAATTAAGCGAGAATTGGCATTAGGGGACATTTCCCATGTTGCCACTAATTGTGGCTATTACAGAACTACTCAAATGGAAGAGAGAAAAATAAAAATGTGTGATTTGTGTAAAAGAAATACAAATAATAATCATGAATGTGATTGACTTCATGACCACATGATTAGAACAGTTCTGCATCACAGGTTGTGTTCTCAAACAGGCTGTGAGTTAAGGTTCAGGGTACTATTTTATTAGGGGATGCTCTTGGGTTAATGCCTATAGAAAGGAAGGGATGGGAAAAAGTAGGGATGGGCAGATGTGAAATCTCCATGGTCTCAATGGAAGCCTTAGCCAATCCTGTGAGTTTTCCCAAAGATGGGATGCTTTTGAAGCAAGAGGGTTGGGTCTCGTATCCCTGTGTTTCCTGGTCTCTGGATGTGGGGACCCAGGTAGGTGCCAGGTGGCTCCTTCAGCTGGTGCAAACTCTAGAGGAGACTAAAATATTCAGATCTGGGGTCTAGGGAGCTCCCTTGATGAATGTGCACCACTTAGCCTAGGAGGCTGTATTTTGGAGGTGGGAACATATCCTCCTTGGGGGAAAGCAGGAATAACTGAGAATGATAATTTATCATGTCACTAACATTCAAGCTGTCCTCAGGAGGTTTTAAGAAGGGACTGGAAGCTGGGGGTTCCACCATACATGCAGTGCTACAGCAGCATCCACAGTACCTACAGGTTCCTCTTCCATCAAAGAACTATGGATGGATCATTCGTGAACTGCATACTTGCCTTCCAGAGTTACATAAAGCCATGGTTCTAGTAAAATGACCGAAGTTGGCAGTTATTGATTTTCTCCTGCTAGTGACAGGGTTGAAAGAGAGCAGTTCACAGCCCGCCTTGCTTTGGGGCTTAAGATTTGCAGTGCCTTGCTAGGCTAGTGGATGTGCACATTGAATTTCTTCATCCAGCCCCAGGAGTAGAGGAAACCACCACTGTCACCTGCTGCTCTCTCTGAGGCCAGCCTCTGCCAGATACCCAAGGACCCCAGAGAGGCAGAGGGGCAGATGAAGTTGTAAAGCAGTGAGTCTCTCCTTGAGACAGTCTTGTGAAGAAAAATGGGTCCTGTTTCTTTGATATAATAGAAACATCTCAAGATGAAAGGACCCTACGTATTTTAAAGGCTCCCTTCCACTAGAACTCCTTGGAGAACTTGCAAAATACAGATTGTTGGGCTCCATCCCAGACTTTCTGAGTCGGCAGCTCACGGTGGGACCTCATTTCAGCATCTCTAATAAGTTCCCAGGTGATGGTGGTCCAGGCACCCTACTTTGAAATCGAAAGCTCTAGAACACTATCAAACATATATGCAAAAGTAGGGAGGAGATGGAACAAAGGAAAGTAGCTTTAAAAGTGGCTTTTATATGGCCACTTAAAGGACTTTTCATGATGTATTCTGAAAATCAGAAGAATCTGAAACTACTGCCCAGCAGACACAGTAATACGGAAACCAGCAGTGAAGAATGCCTTGCGATCGTTAACTATTTAGTCCCCAAGAATTTACCTTTTACCTTTAAATATCTCAGGTTATATAGGCAAATTTGAAACATGTTCATTTGCTGAAGTTTACACGTATGAAAAGGAAATCTCCATGCCTTTTAGAATGAGTCAGAGCCCTCAAAAGAACTATTGATTGTACTATTTTGGCACTGTACTGGGTGTTCTGGGGAGCTTGAAGGCAAAGACATCACATAAGCCATGCATGCCAGCCAAGGGTCAGTGAGGCTGAGAGGTGGGTGCTGAGGGCAGAGGGGCGAAAGGCAAAACAAATGCCATCAAGGCAAGTAAACGGTTTCCAGCTCCTACCTCTCCCAGACAGGTTAAGGAGACAAAATTAGCACCCCCCTCCCACTTTTTGGAGATTCACTCCCACATATTTTAGGGGGAATATCTTCTAGTTATTGCATTCCCTCTAAGTCAAAGAAAACGCTACATACACATACCTGGAGGAAAATGTCTGTATTAAAAGCCAAAAAACCACAGAAGTACGAGAATTAACGCCCACCAGGTCACGCCACTGGATAGATCGAGTTGGAAAAGTTTCATGAAGTTCGTTCTCAGCGTATCAATATATCGGTGCTAAGCCCTTCCGCAGGCCCACCCTCACCCGGCCTCTTACATAAATTAAAAAACAACAAACTTCAGATACAACTATGTTCGGATACAAAGAGCTTCTCTTACTACAGCAATAGCATTTTTTTTTTTTACTAAAACTCTCATTTAAAACAGTTCTTAAATATATAAAACAAATACACAGGATTTGGTCATTTTCTGCCATGAATATAGGGCACGAGGGTGCGGGGAGGGGGGAGGGCAAGGGGATGCAATGGAGGGGAAAGGGCCCCATTTCCCTGCTTTCTGTCTTCTATGGTGCGCACCCCACCTCCAGCGCCAGGGTTCCCAAGGGCTTTTCGGAACAAGAAGCGCAGCACGGACCTTGCTTTTCGATCACGCTGGGGCTTCGCTGGCGGCCCCCTCCCCAGAAGAACTAACGGTCACTACAGCACGAAGCACACCGGCCGAGTCTCCCGGAGGGAAAGGCACCGAGAGCGCGGACACAGGGCGGACGCGGGGAGGAGCGGCGCGGGTCACTTGGTCGCCACCCCCGAGGTGACGGCCGCGGCGGCGGCGGCGGCGGCAGCGGCGGCGGCGGCGGCGGCGGTGGTCCCCGCGGGCACTGCGGCGGGGGCGGCAGCGGCGGCGCTGGCGGTGGTCCGGCGCTGCTCCATGCCGTTGGGCAGGAAGCCGGCGATGATGGGCACCGGCCAGATGAGGGCGGCCACGCTCCACACGACGATGACCAGGGTCATGAAGCAGGCCACCAGCGTGGACTCGATGGGCTTGCGGTTCAGCCGCCAGCCCGGCTCTCCCTGCAGCTCCTCCAGGCTGAAGTCCAGGCAGCAGAAATGCAGCGGCTCGCCCTGCAGCCACAGCGGCCCGGGGGGCTCGGCCGCGGGGTAGGCGGGCAGAGCGGTGGGCGCCCCGGCGGCGGCGGCGGCCGGCCGCAGGCGCCCCGGGCGGCGGCCGCGCACCCAGCCGCAGCCCACGCAGAGGCGCAGGTCCTGCTGCGCGCCGCCCGCCGCCAGCCCCAGGTGCTCGATGAGCAGCGGCGGCCCGACGCGGTGGAAGGCGGCGGCGAAGAAGGCGCGGCCGTGCGCGTTGGTGGAGAAGAGCAGCAGGTCGCACTGCAAGCCCCGCGGGCGGCCCCAGCGCACGAGCAGCGAGCTCAGCATCTGCCGCTGCACGCTGATGTTGCACGGCGCCGCCGCCTCCTCCGGGCCCGGGCGCTCGGGGCTTCCCGGGGCCGCCGAGGCCAGCAGCCGCGGGGCGACGGGCTCGCCCGCGGACGACGCGTTGACCGAGGCGTTGGGAGGCGCCCCGAGGAGGTCCGGCGTGTCTGCGGCCCCGCCGCGGGCCGGCGGCAGCGGGCAGGCGGCGGCCAGCAGCGCGGCGAGCAAGGGCAGCATGGCCTGCGGCGGGCGCCTACGCGCGCGGGGCCGGCGGCGGCTGCATGGCGCGCGGGAGACGGGCCGGGGTGCGGACGGCGGGACCGCGGGAGCCGGTGGCCGGGCGGAGTGGGGGCACCTGTCAGCTCGCGGGGGCGGTGCGGAGGCGGTGGCGGCGGCGGCGGTGGCGGCTTGCTCAAGGCGGGGATCCCTCCCGGCCCGGCCGCGTCTGGGGTTCCCCGCCGCCCCCGGCGCGGGGGCCCTCGGACAGCCGGGCTGCTCTGTGGGGCCCGGCGCTCACCCGGAGCAGGAATCCCCGGCTCGGCTCCGCCTCCCGCGCGCCCCGCCCCGCCCCGCCCCTCGCCCGCCTGGCTGGGAGACTCGGGGTGGGCGGGGTTCCACGCGCCGGGGCGGGGAGCGGGCGGAAAGGTCCCCGGTGACTGGAGCGGTGAGGAGCCGCGTGCAGGGGTGGGAATTTGGAAGCCAGTGATTGGGCCCGACGGCGGCGGAATGGGGATCGTCGGATAGTGGGGGCCGGGCGTTGGCCAGTCGGGAAAGCCGGCGGTTGCGCCCCGGCAGCCCAACTGCCCCGCCCGAGTCGACTCCAAATCGAGAAGGCGCTCTGGGAGAATTGCAGGCTCGGAGGGAGGCTGCCGGGAGACTATCCTTTGTCATGTCTGCGGGGGACCTGTGATGTCTTTCTTTAGTGTTCACGTGGATCCCACTTGCTTTACGGAAGGGGAAACTGAGGCCAGGAGCGGGGAATGGTTTCCCCAGGACACACCGTGAGTCCGAACCAGTTCACGTCACTGTCTCCCTCTCTGCCGTGTCTCTGAGCATCTGAAATCTGGAGTGTTTGGTCCTTCACACCAACACATTGGATTGGGTCTCCAACACAAGAGACCCACTTGGTATTCTTCTCACAGCAAGCAAACTGAGGAAATTCCAAGAACTTACAGAGTTCGAGAAGAGAAAGGCTGGCAGAAATGTGAGCGCCTAGTCTCTCTGCTCCATTGGCAAGTTTCACTCCCAGGAAACCACTCCTCCCGCGGGCTGCTGCCTAGCGTTGAATGGGCACATCTTTGTGAAAGATTTGTCTGCAGAGTTGGTGTCGAGGGATAATTTGCCCGTGTTAGAGTATTCAGTGGAGGGAACCCTGCAAGGATCACGTGCCAGCATCAGACTTAATCTCTAAAAAAGCTTTCCTAGTAATTTGATCTCTTAGGCTTGGGGGCAAACTCCTGCTCCCACTCTATGGGAATGAACCCTGGATTTGAAACTCGTGTGCCCTTGAGCTCCAGCTATTCTCGAGTCTGAGAGGGAAGAGGTGGGGGGAGCAGAAACAGACTGCTCACCAATGTCCCTCCCTCCAAAGCAGCTGAGTTTCTTGAGCAGAAGTGCACTGCTAGGCGTCATGCCTGAGAACATTTCTGGAAGCTTTTGTTCGTTGTGCCAACAATGAGAAAAACCAAAGTAGAGGAAGATGTAAAGAACAGCCTCAAAATGCAGGTCCCAAACCTCCATGGCCTCTTTCCTCCTGGACAAGTCATTATTCTCATTTGGCCTTGGTTTCCCCATCTGAATAGTGGGGTCATCGTTCCTGCCTGGCAGGGGTGCGGTGACAACGCAGCCAACCCCAGGTCCATCCATCTGTCCACAGAGGTGCCGGTGTGGTGGCCACTGTGACATATTTACTATCAGTCCAGCCCAAGGGAGCTGTCTAGAATGGTCCTTGGTGTCTACAGAATTGTTTACATCCCCAAGGGGAGAGGATCCTCCATTCTTTAACCCTTCATCGCTTTTACACTGGGAAGTGGTGCTGTCAGAGAAGACAATGGGGATTTTTGTGCTTTTATTAAAAATTATTTTTCTTTTGGCCTTGCCTATCAGGAACACAGTCTGCAGTTGGGTATTGTGGAGCTGATTTAGTCTGAGATGTGTGGCTGGCAAACCACCCAAGAACAGAGTCTTCCAGGGCTGCATTTTGAGCCAGGCCACTGTCTGCCACGCAGGGGGACCCAGCATGGGGTTTCAGCAAATGCTGGGGGTTTCCTTGTCTGTGCAGCAGGGAAGGCAGCAGCAGAGGGGGAAGACAGAGCCCGCTTTGGGGAACCAAGCAGTTCAATACAAAGTTGTATCTATCACCTTCATGCCCCAAACCTGCATTGTGCCCACTTTTCTAGTGCCCACAGACACCAACAC
This sequence comes from Scalopus aquaticus, assembly GCA_004024925.1. Lineage (NCBI taxonomy): Eukaryota > Metazoa > Chordata > Mammalia > Eulipotyphla > Talpidae > Scalopus > Scalopus aquaticus. Next base: position 233,719 of record PVIJ01000661.1, on the reverse strand, counting down.
CTCATTCTCCTCCTGAATGACAATTACACAGTGCCTGGGTTTCTACATTAATTTGCTGTCATTTTGGACAATTGGAATTTAGGAAGAGGAGATAAAAAATAAGTTATTTCCTGTCTGCTTTCCTGCTGCGCTCACCAGCACGGAAGCAGCACTGGCCCAGGCCGCGGCTCAGTAAGGTCAGTGATTGGGCAAATTTGCCTGTTTGCTAAAAACTCCAACTAACCACCATGTATTTAGTACTTTCCATGTGCCAGGTGTGTTACACACGTCATATTTACTCTCCCAACAGCCTCATGGGGGTGACACCTACTTCATGATGAGAACACTGAGGCACAGACAGGTGAGGCCCTACCTGTGGTCCCTCAGCAGCTAGTGGCAAAGCAGGACATTAGGTAGCATCTCAGTTCATGGACACTGGGTTCCAAAGTCTGCATCAGAGTGGATGGTGCAAATCTATTTTCTTTTGAGAAGAACTTTCCATTGAGTTTTGCTTTAAAGAAATGTATATTGTAAACATCTACTATTATAGGAAAGGTGGAAAACAGTGGAGGAAATAGTTATAATGGCAGCTTCTGATATCTTTACTTTTCTGCATCTCTATATTATTTTTTTAAGATTTATTTTTATTTATGTATGCATACAAGAACTGGGGTAGAGGCCAGAGGTGTGGGGTGGTGAGAGGATTCACCTGAGACAGAGGGGGGAACAGAACAGGCAGATCTACTGCTGAGGGGAGCAGCAGGTGAGACAGGAGGGGTCTGCTGCACCATGTGGGAAGCTCCCTGGCCCGGACCGAACTAGTGCTGCAGTGGCTGAAGATAGTTTGATAGTGCCTACTTTAACCCCTGTGCCACCAGGGAGGCCCCTACATATTACTTTTGTATATTTTTTACATTCTCTAAAATGCGCCGTGATTACTTCTGAAAAGAAAATTTTATTATAGTTCAACCGCCTTTTGCAACTATCACTGCTTTGTACTTTTTCCTTTAGCCTGGCAGGGATCTGGGAGACTAGCCAGGGTCTTGGGGGGCTTGACCAGCAATAGCTCGGGCTTCTGGGTACCTGACTGAGAGGCAGGCAGAGACCTGGCCCCTCCATGGATTCATCTTCTGCCACTTTCCCTTCCCCTTGCCCGCTCTGTCCAGGTGGATGGGTGTCCTTGATACGCCTGGAAGACGTTGAGCAAACCACCCGTGCTGTTTTCTCTGCCCAGGGCAGCTTTCTGGTGTCTTTTTTTTGTCTTTTTTTTCTGAAATTCAATACAAACAAAGTCTGGGTTCACCTGGGCTGTCCTCCCCAGTAATGCAGCTTGCTGCAGCGTCTTTGCTGCTGGGACCCCGCATCGGTGAGGTCAACTTAGTCTTTCCCACCAAACTCTGCCCCACCCGGCAGGGCCCCTCATGGGACCTGGCTCCTGGGTGGGGCCCATCTTCTTGCTCCCTTAGATAGCGGCTGAGATGTCAGCGTCTCAGATCCTTCCGGGATCACTTTGTCAAGCAGAACCTGTTCCCACCCGCCTCGTGACTCCCCGCCTCTCTGCACTGCTCTACTTCTTCCTGGCCAAGTTCCATCGTCCTGCTGGCACCCAGCGTGCTTTCCTTCTTTGTTTGAATCTCTCCCTTGATTAGAATGTCTGCACCTTTTCTGTTTGGTTCAACTCTGTAGCACATAGTAGGGAGTCAATAAATAGTTGATGAATGAGTGAGTGAATTCAGTAGAAGGGACCACCCCTGCAGGCGGGGTGTGGGCAGCAGTTTGGGGGGGCTGAGGAGACAGCTACACCAGTTCCACAGCAAGATGCATGTGGTCCTGCCAGTCAGAGGGCAGGAAGCTGCCTGCCTGGCACTGCCCTGCCCAGGAGCCAGGTCCCATGAGGGGCCCTGCCGGGTGGGGCAGAGTTTGGTGGGAAAGACTAAGTTGATCTCACCGATGCAGGGTCCCAGCAGCAAAGACGCTGCAGCAAGCTGCATTACTGGGGAGGACAGCCCAGGTGAACCCAGACTTTGTTTGTATTGAATTTCAGAAAAAAAGACAAAAAGGATGACTTTCACTTCTCTAAGTCCTGTAATTTTTATAAAATAAATTGAAGACTTTGCTAAAACTCTGTTGTGTCCATAAAATACAGATGACAAATTTGTCTACATAGACCCCATTGTTCAAAAACAATAATGGAGGACTTCAAAGAAAAATAATTAGTAATGAGGCACAGTAATTTCATTCTCTTCATTTCCTACTTCCCTGCCTGGTATTAGCTAATTTTTCCTTATTCTGTCTATTGAAGTAATACTTAACAAAAAGATCTCTCTGGGTTATTTGAATTTCTTTCATCCAAGACCTCAGAGTGCTGCAGGTACAGTAATTTGTTAGTCTTCTCTGATTATGTGGGTGGAATTAAGATATTATTACCATACACTGCAGACTGAAAAATAAGCAAGAACCACAAAAGAATCATAAAAATAGGAGACAGACAAGGGGAGCTAGAAGTCAGTGTTTCAACAGTCCCAGAGTGACTGGGAAAGGCTTCATGTTTGTCTTGCTGTTGGGGAGGGGCAAAGGGGCACTCGGGGTGGGGAAAGAGAGCTTGTCCTGTCTGCTTCCTGAAAAGTCCCATTCCTCTGCTGGCAAAGTCAAGAACTGGTCACAGATGCTGCTGAAGAGCGGGGCCTCTGTAGCAGTCACCGGGCGGGGAGTCTCAAAGGCCCCACCTTGATTAGATCCAGCTGATGGGCGCCCTTCGGTTCCACGCAGCTCCGGGGTCTCTAAGGGTGCCTGAGCCACGTCTCCGGCGTGTGCACATCTAGCCTTGCTGTGGTCACAGGGGAGATTCGCCCGCTCACAATTCCGGTGGCAATTATAGCCAGTACGACTCATTTGGCAATTAATCACGGGCTGCCTGGGGCCAAGGCTGCTGTTGCCAGCTCAAGCTGTTCTTGGACTTTATTCTGTCTGGCGCATCATCAGGGTTTCTGGTAAGATTTCAGCAAAGCTTTTTTGAGGAAATCGGAAGCCTGGCATTACGGCAAGCTGGAGAGTGGCTAAGGGAGAACTGGTGGAGGAAATTGGTGCCATGTGGTACCTGGGTGAACACCTCTTTTGGGTTCGGCTGGGATTGGCCTTCACGAGATGGTCATTGTCCCTAAACAGACATGTGCACCAGGCACAGTGTCAGCACTTGCAGTGTTTCCTCACTACAGTCCCCTGAGGAAGAGATGACAGTGGCCATCTCACAGAGGAGGTAAACCAAGGCTCAGAAGGATTAAGTCATTTATACGAGTCTCACAGTGGTGGAGCCAACCAAGATTTAAACCTTGTCTGAGAAGCTTGTTCTTAATCAAAACCCTGCTACGTGGCCCCCGCTGTCATCATCCATCTCACGAGCGGGAGGTTATTGTCTTGTTTTACTGACAAGGAAGCAGTGCAGGATGGCTGGGCCATGGCCAAGGGCTGGTCTCCCCATCTCTTCAGTCTTCCAACTCTATCTACCCTGCACTCGGGCCCAGCTCAGCAGTTCCATCAGCGCTGAAATTCTGGGTGATACTTTCCCAGCTGGAAGTATCCACTCTGATGAAGTCCCGGACCCACCCTTCTGGCCCCCATGCTCATCGCTTTGCCTCCCCGGCCACCGGGGGCCTGCTGTGAGCAGGTTCTCCGAAAGCTGGTTGGGAGCCTGGGACCCATCAGAGATGCTCAGCTGGGTACACACCAGCCTGCAGTTCCCGAGACACCTGGGGACCTGCACGTGTGATGCTGATGGATTTTAAATAATGTGCTTAGTTACAAACTACTTGGAGAGATATTTAAGGGTAAATACCTGCACAGGGTAAATAGTGACGGAAACACGTGGATGGGGACAGCAGAGGGCTTTCTGGGAAGCAGCTGTCCTTAACTCTTATCCCAGGGTCAGCATCAGTCAGGTGAACCTAACTGGAACCAACTTTAATATGGCAAGGTGCATTTCTATAATTTGGATGCCTCATAAGTGATGAGGGGTGGGGGATGTAGAAAAGACAATCGTAAAGTAAATTCTTTTGTGGTTCTTTCTCTTTTAAAAAGTTAAAATGTCACTTAACATTGTAAAGTCTGAGGTTTTCAATACAGAGACCCCTGGAGAGAGGGTCCCCTGAGCCAGGGCCACAGAACTGCTCCCAGCAGTCACTTACTAGCATCAGCAACACTGACTTCATGCTGCTTTAAACAGCAGCACACGACCCCTTGTAGGGGGAAGCAAAAGCCCATTTCGAGAGAGTCAGGAATATTGAGCACATTTATCAAGGCCTTTCATGCCTTCTGACCGCAGCCAGATCCAGTTGGATGTATCGGGACTCCTGGGCACAGGGACACCTGTCGTCGCCAGGGCAGTCTCAGTCATGCAGGTGACTGCCTGGCAGGCCTCCATGTTGAGGTGGCCTCTTTGTCTATCCTCAGGGTTGGGTCAGAGAGAGCAGGGCTGTGAGCATGGCCTTTGGAGTCAGGCAGGTCTGGCGTGGATGCACTGCTGTACCTTGCTGTGTCTCAGTTTGCTCATCTGTGAAATGGGCTGATAGCTTCTTGACCACAAGGGCGAAATGAGATCATCATTGTGGAGCCATCAGCTAGGGCACTGCACAGGGTAAATATTCAGTGAATTCTGGAAACGTGGCCTGTTCCTTGTTCTTCATGCTGCTGTGGAAATTGGTGTATTTGCACCTGCAGGGGTTCGTCATTGTGAGTAGGAAATGGAGCGGGACGGCTCCTGGCTTCAGAGAAGCCAAACTCTGCTACTCAGAGTCACCCCCAGCAGCCAGGCAAACCTGGAATCCAGTGAGCAGTCAAAGAGACCCCAGAGGCCTCTGGTCCAAACTCCTCATTTTATAGAGGGGGAAACTGAGGCCCAAAGAGGAGTGTGGCCTTGCCAAAGCTCACAGTCTAGTGGTCAGCAAAAAAAAAAGAAGCCCAGCCCCTTGGCCCACGAGGCACAGACATGGCATCTCGTTTGCAATGGCACTTTGAAAATGAGGTCTAGCTACAAAGTCAGTGCAAAGTGTCTTTCTAATTTGCGTAGAGAAGAAAAAGAAAAGTGATGGACTTTATAATTGCCAGAAACACACTTCTAACTCTGTTTACAGGGGGAGGGACTGATTGCATGACAGAGGGTGCTAGCGCTTTGTTCTGATACAATGAAAGCTTGTTCCTTCCAGCTCTGTGAGGACCTGGGTCAGACCCTGGGACCTGGGTCTAGGTAGAAATCCAGACTGGTCTGACCCCAACCTCGAGGCCTGAGGCATTCACAAGGACAGGCAGGGCTTGGAGCCCAGGGCCCGAGCGAGGGCATCGGGGCCAGAGGTCGTGCTCTTTTGTGCCTGGGCTGCTTGCCCAGCCCTGAAAGTCCCTCCCATGATATGAGGAGACACCTTTGCCTACCTGTTTCAAGGCACCCAGGGCCAGCACTGTCCCATCCTTGCCACCCAGGCTGGCTCCCCTGAACTCTGCCCTTTGCACTTTGGAGAGATCTGCCAGGAGCCTCTCAGCAAAATAGCTCAGTGCTACCCTGGAACTGTGCCTGCCCCCCCAGCCCTGTCTTCCCCAGTCTAGCATGACTTACCCGCCTGTCTGGCTGTCGACCAAGCACTGGCGTACACAGGGATTCAGGGATCAGACTCCTCTGGAGTCAACCCCCCAGGGAAATGGAATGAATGAAGCCCAGCCATCTCCCGAGCTGCCCACTTGCCACTCGCTTTTGAATGACAGGAATGGAAAGAAAACACATTGTTTGGCCCCCACAGGCCAGCAGAGGTTGACAGTGGGCCCGCCTCCTCTGAAGGCCCAACTATGTCACTGTCACAGAGACTACACCTGCCATCACCTGTAGTCCCAGGGGCAGGATCTCCTAGAGGGAGCTGAGGCGGGGTCTGAACTGACTCCCTACAATGCCTCCCTTTACTCTATCCTACTTTAATCTCTTGCTCATCAAAGATCTGGTTTGAGCTCCAAAGTGGCAAATCATTTTTATTTTATAAGCTCACCTGGATGGACTGTGGACATGGTTGATGGCTGACTTTTTTTTATTATTATTTAATTTTTTAACCTTTCTTTTTTAAAGATTTATTTATTTATGCATACAAGAGCTAGGGTGTAGGCCAGAGGTGTGTGTGTTGGGGGTGGGGCATGAGAGACAGAAACAGAGTGGGGAGCAGAACAGGCAGATCTACTGAAATACACTGCTGAGGGGAGCAGCAGGGTGAGACAGGAGAGGTCTCCTGCACCATGTGGGAAGCTCCCTGGCTGGGGATCGAACTCTTGCTGCAGTGGCTGTGGATGGCTTCATAGGCTGCGACTTAACCCGTTGTGCCACCAGGGAGGCCCAGGTTGATGGCTGTCTTAAGAAAGATTCTGAGGTCACATCTGGGCTCAAGGAGAAATATAATGGGTCGTCAGTAGTTGCCAGGTACTAAGGAAAACAGATAATGAATATGTGACTTTTTTTCTGCCACTTCCTTCTGGAAAAGACTTTCTTGGTGTATCCACTGCTCACTAACTCCATATCATTTTGGTCAGGTTGCCAGTTAGAGTGCCTGGCCTGTGGTTTCAGGGGTGGCCATGTGACTCAGGCCCAGCCAGTCACGGTGCCCCAAACTCACAGCCACAGTGACTTATCCTGGGAGCAAGCAGTGACCCAAAATAGTCGATCAAAGAACTTGGTTGGTGTTTGCTACATGATGGTGAGGAGAGAAGGCTGCTCTGGGATCGCCACATGAAGTGAGACTGGAGCTGTCTGCAGCTCTGCTCACTGGATGGGGGAAAAATGTACACAGCTTGAGAGGCCTTAATTAGCTGGGGAGGTCAGACCCAACATCTCGGGCCAATAACCCAACGGTGGCAGTGCGCCTGTTTGCCAACCTGACAGGGCTTCTGACCATGTCAATCTACATGGACGCCAAAGTAGCCGCAAAACAGCGGCCCATGTCCTTGCCTCGGGAGCGCGGAAGTCCTACTTGTAGGGTTCCGACTGCTGGAAATGTTTGATGACGTATGGACCTTAGGTGTTGTGCTTTTACTGCTCTGGCCCCTGGTTGGAATTCACAACTTCCGTCTCAGCAGTTCAACTTGCTGGCGTCCGGAACAGATTTAATGGTGCTCTAATATCCCCAGGGGGTTGTTGACGGGCAGTACTAAGGAAGCCCACTGAGCGGGAGCCCATTTCTCTATTATAAACTGTGAAAACTGGAAAGGCAAGTGGTTATGGCCTCGATCTACATGGGACCCTGGATTATCTCCGACATGGCCCATCATATTGCCCAAACAAATAATAACAGACAGTATATGGAAGAGAGATGGTATTGCTAGGGAGCAAGAGAAGATTTTACACTTAAAATATATTTGGCATCAAAAATTGGTTCTGGAACCAAACCATTCATCTGTTAAATAACTCAGGGATTTGGTGTAACACTGCTATGATCGGCAAAATCACTATAACTGAGATAAATAAGACCTGTGATAATACCGACACTGAGGATTGTAGGTACTGGGAAATTGAATTAAAACCTTCTGATGAAATTGTTTCCATGGAGACCCACTGGCCCAAGGAAAAATTACACCTTTTGGACAATGAACTCACTGATGTTCTCTATGGAGTAGCAGAAACTTACCATGAGATTGAAATCTCAGTTGACAGAGGAGAAAATCTAATGATCCAGTTAGCTAAGGAACAGGATAATGTTGGTGCCAGCTTTTTGGGTTGGATTGGTTGTCTTTTTAACTGTCTTCCTCTCATACCATAGGACAAATATTTACTGCATTTATTGTCATTACATTATGGTTATCTTTCTAATTTAGGAATGCCTCTTTTCCAGGTTTACAAATGTTTTAAGTGATGTCAACCTAAAAATAACAAATGATTAGACACCCAGATTATGACAGTCAAACATGTGGAATTAGTACAACACACAATTGCAGATAAAATATAAGCTTAACTTCCTATTTCTTGGGGGCTGGGAGGGCAATGAGGGGTTAAGGGTTGGGATCATAATAGAGAGGTAGGCATGACCTGAGTCGCCTCTTTAGGTAGAGTACAGGTGAGAGATGCTAGCAGTACCCCAGCTTCAGACCAATTTTGCAAAGTAGGTTGCAAATGCAACAGAGTAAGGTTGAGTATGACCAAAGGGGGGATATTGTGACCATTCTAGCCAGCAAGAAGCTAAGCCATCTGCATGGGCTTTGAGTCAGAGCAGCCTCACCCCGTGAAACAGCCGTGCAGGAATCTGGTGCCCGAAAGCGAGCCAACCTTTTGCCCTCACTCGTGACCAAGGAGCCACTAAAGGAGGTCCTGACCCTGAGTGCCCGGCCTTGGCACCCTCACCGTGCTCTCTTTAGAAGTCTGGGAAATGACCAACCCCCAACATTTACCCTCCTGTGCACCTAAATGGCATCGATATTTCTTTAGGTCAAGACAATTTGGGAGATCAAAGATCTAAACCTATAGATGAAAATCAGAAGCACTCTGTCAAGAATAATTACCTATTGGGTACCACTGTCCTCTCTTCTCCATGCATGCGACTGTCACCAGGGACACCACTGAACTCAAGCTTGTGATTGTCAAAACGGTCTCGGAGAGTAAAATTGGTGGGACTGTTTCCTCGGTTCCGATCCTCACTTTGATTATCTAATAAACTCTGTCTAACTATCATGGAGACTTTTGTCTCAGTCAACATTATGATAGTGAAAAATCCGAAAACAAATACCTATAAATAAGGGGGTGGCTGCAGAGATGTTGAAGTGTTTGCGTTGTGTAGTGTGTGGCCGTGGCAATCCTACTTATGAATAGCTTCTGCTCAGCGTGTTGGGGAGCACGTCCACAGTGCAGCCTTCTTGGGGTGCTGCCAGGAGCCTAGAGCCCCAGCACTTGTGGCTGCCTGCAAGACCCATCCACCCAGCGCACCAGATGCTTTACGCTGTCTGGGGAGAAGTCACATCGCGCAGTTTGCCTTCTGTGGCCAGCCCCTCTGCGGCTCTCTGGCTACCGGGCCCGCAGCAGCCACAGCAGCGACCTCACTCTCTTGCCTTTGCTACGCAGCACCAGCCTCTCCGTCTTCATCCTCCTCCCCACTGGGTACTCTGGGGGGTGGGGGCCCGGGAAGGAAACCTCTACTCTTCTTCCCTTCTGTCAGAGCAATTCAGGCCCTTCCCAGCGCCCACCTCCCCTCTCATCCTGGGACTCCCTTCTCTCTCCCAACCAGAGCCCTTCTCATAAGGCAGTTGAGACCTAGTTTTGCTCACTGGGCATGCCCTGAATCTCCTCCACCCCTGCCAGGTCTCAGGCCTGAATGCCCAGGAGTGTTTGAGGAAGTACAGCCCTGGGCCCCCACCCTATCCTTGCTGATTCAGAGGGGCAGAGGTGGGACCTGAGGACCTGTGTCTCTGACGGAGCCCCAGGAGATCGCCGGGGGATGCTGAGGTCGCTGGTCTGAGGACCACACTTTGAGAACCACTGGCTTGGAGCATTTCTTCTGAACACAGAAGACTTTCTAAGTGATACTTCGGTCAATATCTAGTCACATATTATTATATCATTATCGGAGGGTAGGAAAGGTTACACGAAACTCCTTATGCCTGGAGCAGCTGCATCACAGTTTTTCCAGAGAAGCAGAGAATGGGCCCCTAGACCACCTAGCAGCTGCCTTTTCTCAGCTGAAAAGATCCAAATGGGCCCACGACTTGGAAAGATGATTTCTAGCAAGTAAGCCAGGGCAATCCCCATGACGTCTAGGCCAGAGAAGTTTGGGAACAGGCTGGGGCAGCAGCGGTGGGGCCCAGGCCCCCAGAAGGTGAGTCACGGAGGTAGAACAGTTAGCATGACTGGCAGCTGTATTCAGGACCCACTGTGCCAAGGGCATGGGAGAGATGGCCCAGGGCACAGCTGACCTACCTGTCCCTGCTCCTAAGGCCCATGCGCTCTGCTGGGCCTTATATGCAATTATGAAGTCACCTGAGGCCATGGTGGGCACTGGAGGGAAACCTATAGGTGGTGGAGAAGCCCCAGGGATGTATTTCTACTCCCAGCTGGGAATTTGCCGGTGACGCTTGAACCTGGTCATATACCGGGTTCTGGACCTTATCTGTAAAATGAGGGGCTGCGTCAGATCATGTCTTCTTCCCAGGAGACAGCACTGTCATCAGCTCCTCAGGCTGGCACTTCAGGGCTCCATTACGAGTGTTTTCTTTTTTTAAAAAAAGATTTATTTATTTTTGCATACAAGCTGGGTATCGAACTCGCACCGCAGCTGCCAACAGTTCCAAAGCGCTGTGCTTAACCCGTTGCGCCACCAGAGAGGCCCACAAGTGTTTTTGCAGGGGAGCGAGGGTCAGCTCAGATGCTTTGAGAACTTGGATCGATTACAGTGTCTTGATGGGTTTAGCAGCCTTCTTGGTTATTGGTGAGACTTAGACTCCCAGCACCCTGTCTTGTCTCCCGGGTTGCTCCTTTTACTCTGACAGTGGAAGTCGGATGTTGGGGAGGTGGGTAGTATACTTGGTGTCCAGATGTTGGGAGTGCTCAGCACAGCTGGACCTCATTTGATCCCAACTGGCCCAACAGTGGATCTGAAGGCAGGAGCCAGGGAGAAAAGCATCAGTAGCTGGTGCCTGTGTGGCCGGCAGCCCAGGTTATTTAAAACGGATGTGAATGAAGGGAAGGGAAGGGATGCTGGAGGGGGCTGAGGACAGTATTGCAACTCGTGTGTGGGTGTGTGACTCCTCCCTGCAGCCAGTCATGGGCTTGGCATGGCCTGCCACGCGCTGCCACACCAGGACTTCTGTGCCAGCCTCTGCCAGGCTCCTTCTTTGGCCGGAGGGGCCTGTCCTGTGACTCGGAGGCAGACCCCAGGCTCAGGCTTTTTCCCCTTCCTCCCTTAGCACATGCCTCCTCCCAGTACCTTGGGATCCTCTTGGCTGACAGCTAGCTGAGCACTTCACACCTCATTGAAAAGTCACCACAATAATTACCAGATCATTAACATGGGATTTTGAAAAGGCACTTCAAAGCAGCTCTCCCAGAATTGCTAAGACAGGTATAAAAGTCTATCTGGGCAGAGAGCAGCCTGTTTAAAGGGACACCGGGACCGGAAGGGTGGGTGTTAATTAAACCAGGCTGAGCAGCAGCCAGGAGAGAGAATCTTCTCATCTGGACACAGTCAAACTGGGCAATCACGAGGAGGCCTGACAGTCAGACAAAACACAAAGGTACATACTTTGTTGTTCCTCTCACACTTTGTAAAGTATATGCCACAAATCCTAGGTCTTCCTTAGAATGCTTGGTGCCATTTTTGGCAAGGTTAACATACAATAAACAAAAACAAAACTTCTGACACTTCAGGCTTCATTATTCATTTTACTAATTAAGGTTAATGAGGTGATACAACTACAAAGTGAATCCTCAAATGACGGGGAGTGGGGTAGGGAGAAAAACTCTCCCTGTATCAAAATTTCTATGGGAAGGAAAATAATAAATAGTAAGTCTCAATTACCTGGTCTATTAAATTGCTACCCACAAAAGACCCCACTTTCCTGAAACCTTAACAGCGGCCGTTGCATAAAGACAAAGCTAAATATTGTTTGGATGGACATACCTGGACATACATTCAGAAATTCTTGCCCTCTTCCAACTGGTTTCTAGGTCACAGCAGAGCCAAGTGCAGATCTTAATCCTCCAGTCATGGTCAAAGGCAGTGGGTTTCATCCCTGGCTGCATGTCAGAATCATCTGGGAACTTTCTTAGTGACGCAGATATTGGGTCTCACCCAAAAACATGTGGAACCAAATTCTCTGAAGACTTGGCTCCAGGATTTTAAAACAGCTATCGAGGTGATTCTTGTGCCATTTTTGGAGTCCTGGTGTATGGGGACTATAGAAGCTGAAAATACTCTCTTTTTTTGGTGCATATTTAAAGTAATTTCAGAGTGCAACTGCCCTAAAAGTTTGCTTTGGGTCTTCGACAATTAGAGGGCTGATTTGCAAACTGCCTACTCTATATGCCGGGCAGAAAATGGAAGCCAGGCCCAGGGTGTCTGGGCTTCTGATGACCAGCTTCAGCACCAGGTGAGCGTCTGCCTGGCACCATGGAGGTTGGACAAGCAAAGTGCAAAGCAGCAGCAGTTCGTGGCATTTCATATTTGGACAGTAGCAGACTCTGCCCAGGACATCATGTTGCCTGTGTCCAGCCTGCTAAGATGCCACCGTGTCTGTTTGTGCTTGAGACCGTGAGTGCTGTGTGTGCCCAAGTGTGCTGTTCCAGAGTGCACGCCCCATCCCCTGAATGGCGGGTCATGCTGCCCGAGCCTGCTTTTTGCTGCCACCAGGGTGGGAAGGGAGGTGCAGGGTAGTCCAGGGGACAAGTGTGGTGGACAGTTGAGTGACAGCAGGGGACTGGAGAATGGTGAAGGGTAAGGGGCAGGGAGGAAAGCGTCACCAGCTGGATGGAAATCCACAGTTCGGGAGCCCCTCAGTAAGTCCCTGGGGGCCCTCGGGTCCCTCACTCTGCCAGTATCAACTTGTCCTCTCGGATTTTATTAAAAGCGCCCAGACCCCTGTCCCGTTGAACAAGGGCCCCGACGTCTCCGGTGTGGGTCTGGACGCACTTTTCTCTTGCCTGGGAGCTGATTCCTGTTGGAGGCCCAGTCTCTGTTCTGTGCGGTTTCTTTCCCTGTAGGCTATCAACTGCCCCTCCCCCCACCCCCTCACTCAGCCCTGGTCTCTTCTCTCTCACAGTCCCAACAGCTCAAGGCTTTGGGTGGAACCTACTTCCAGACCCAATTCTGCAGAACCCAGGACATTTCTCCCCTGTGCCTGATCCCAAGCCCTACACACACTGCCCCTCCTGCTGCAAACACAGGTACCCAGCCCTTTCATTCCTGTGCAAGCCCCTCGCTTCTCCTCACCCCGCAGATACGGCGGACCCCCTCGGACCCCTGCCAGGGCAGCGTCCCCAGCACGGAGGGAAGGGCAGAAAGATGAACTGAGCAAGGGGGAGGGGATGACCCCCTGTAGGTCTCAGTGACTTGGCTTCAGTATGAAAATGAAATAGCCAGAGTTAGAGTCTCAGGCATAAGCCAATTACATGCCCATTTCGGCAAATCATATGCAAATAACACATATGACTGCCCTGGTGCCTCTGCTCAGATGTGTTTCTCAGGAGCAGGCAAGGAGAAATAATTGGTAAAGTGCATTGGAGATGCGGGGGCCAAAGGAGCAAGAGAGGAGGGAGAGACTCTTAAACCCCGGCCACCTGCCAGGAAATTTCACATATGTCACTTGCTCATCGTGCACTATTGAGTGACTGCTGTGTGCTGGCGGGTCATGGGGACAGTGGGGTCTGTGGGAGGCACTGCATCCTCCCGAGGGGCTCCTAGACGCCTCGGCCACCCACCAGTCACGAGAGCCTGGAGGACACTGGTGGTGACATGTGCAGGGGGCTGAGGGACACAGCCGGCCTTCTAAGCAGACTGGGGCATCTAGGAAGCCTCCAGGAGGCGGTGATGCTTGAGCTGAACTTTGAAGGCTGAATAGTAGACACTAATAAATTAGGGGAACAGTGTTCAGGGCCATTTTGTGCATTCTCTAGATCAGGGTGTCTGTCCCTGGGCTTATAACTGAAGGCATCATTCCAGAGGCCACCTCGACTGAACAGAAAACATTGTGGGGCAAGCTCAGGGAACTATTTTAGGTTTGTTGAAGGGTCACTCAGTTTCCTTTGCTAAGGTGATGGAAAAAGCCAGAGCCTGGCTGTGTGCGGTGGAGGGTGTCCTGGCCTGTACTCTGCCCTGGCCTTCTCTCTGCCCTGACCTCCTCCCTGCCCTGGCCTCCACACTGCCCTGGCCTCCACACTGCCCTGGCCTCCTCTCTGCCCTGGCCTCCTCCCTGCCCTGGCCTCCTCTCTGCCCTGGCCTCCTCCCTGCCCTGGCCTCCTCCCTGCCCTGGCCTCCTCCCTGCCCTGGCCTCCTCTCTGCTCTGGCCTCCTCTCTGCCCAGTCAGCAGGAGAGAAGCTGGCTTTGAATTGGGTTTCTTCTGGCTCCTGAAAAAATAATTTTACAAATAATGCTGAGAAGCTGATTGTGATAATAAGTTACCATGTTAAAAAGGATTATTTTTTTATTGCTTTCTGTGTTCTGGGCCCCTGAAGAATGTAGCAAAGATAGATTGAGTCGGATATCCTGTTTGTGTGGGCTAAGAGTGGAGGTGCAGATGAAGGGGTGTGTGTGTGTGTGTACATTCCTGCTTGCCTCACAGCTTGAGGAGAAGCATTATGCAGCACCAGGTGCTTTCACCCTAGGGGTGTCCGTAGGAGAATTGGATGCGGCCTCTTTTCTGGAGACCTATCTGCTCAGGATGCAGCCAGAGGAACTGACAGTGGGGGCAGATGTCTTAGAAACCCACGTTTGTCCTGGACCTACGAGATACTTGATGGGGCATCTGAGGTCTCCCCTAGAGAGCCTGCTGTGGAAAGACAGACTGGGAAGACCCCATCACTTGCCCAGCGGCATTGCACCCGTCTGAGAAGCAGACTCCATTACAGAGCACTTTGACTCACTCTCCTGATGCAATCTGTCAACTTTTTTTTTTTTAAAGATTTATTTATTTATACATACAAGCTGGGGTACAGGCCAGAGGTGTGGGGCGGCGAGAGGGTTCACCAGAGACAGAGCGGGGAGCAGAACAGGCAGATCAGAAATACACTGCTGAGGGGAGCAGCGGGCGAGGCAGGAGAGGTCTGCCGCGCCATGTGGGAATCTCCCCGGCTGGGCGTTGAACTCACATCGCTGCTGCCGACAGCTCCACAGCGCAGCGCTCAACCGTTGCGCCACCAGGGAGGCCCCAATCTGTCAACTTTTGATTAAAGTTAATATGTTGAGAGTTGAGCACACCCCTGCAACCAGGCCCCAGATAAAAACAGAACCTGGGCAGCTCTTCCGGGGGGCCCTCCTACCTGCTGGTCACTCCTCGCGCCACCAGGCCAACTCTCCCTACTTGTCACAGGATAGGTCTGCCTTACCTGCTAGTTTTTGGTGCATTATATAAAATGAATCATGCAGGTACATTTTGAAAGGATGACTGTGAACTTGAGTCCTGCAAAACAAGGGATAGAATATTGTCTGGAATACTTGTAACATAAAGGAATCTTTTGGTGAAGTGTTTTGCCATTGGATGACTTGACCTTGGACCCAAACCTTGTGCATGCTAAGATTTTTAATAACAAACACATCCTTCCAGGCTCAGGATTCATCTGGGGTACTGGAAATTTCCCACACTGAGGCAGTGCAACCCCAGTCAGCAACCCTGTCATGGTTTTCTTTTAACAGGATCACCTGGCAGTTCTTTTTGTCTTAGATTTCTGATTCACAGCTTTGGCCACTCATTAGAATCCCTGGGGAGCTTCAACAAATACTGATGCTGGGGCATCTTCTCTCTCCCGAAGTTCTGATGGTTTGGCTAAGATCATTTTGGTTTTCACTGTCCTCAGTTGACCTGTAGGGTGTAAAAGAACAAATGACTCTGACACTTGGTAAAGACAATAAGGCAGACTTCATCCAGGGGGACTGCTACAGGGGGCTTGCAGAGGGAGGGAGGGAGGATGGGTTCCACTCTGAATAGGACAAGAGAATGTGGGGATTTATAGCTAAGGATTGCAGTGAGGGGGCTCAGTGGATAGCAAACTACTAAAGGGTAGGGTAATCCTGTGCTAAACTGACCGAACAGTATTGGGGCCGAAGGCAGGTCGGGGCAATTGGATACTACAAGTCAGAAGAGAGATTTGATTAGCTATGGGGATAGAGGGTTTGACTAAACTGACTTGATAGGATTCTTGCTAAAATTGGACCATTGAAAAACAGACATGAAAGTCTAAAAATTGAGTGCTAGTTAGGAAGAGGATTCAGAGGAGCCTGACTAGAGTTTAGCCAAGTTCATTCTTCCTTCTAGGCTGTTCTGTACCTTGGGTAGAGAAGGTTCTGGCCTTCGAGAGGTCTTGATGGTCCTAACATGAGGGAGGAACCGCATGATACGTTTGCTGCCAAGATGACTGATTAGTTGGGGTCACTTCTCTGGTCTCCTTTGATGACTCTCCAGAAGTTATGGTGATGGTGTGGGTGGGGATTAGGAGGAGAAAGAGATGAAACTGAAGAAAACCGGGTGCCCTGGGAAAACTGCTTAATATCTCTAAGCCTGTTTTAGATCAGTAAAATAGAGGATAATAAAAATATCAAACATACAGATTTCCTGAGTGTTAAATGGCGTAAAACACTTAAAGTGTGGCAATGGACGTGTAAATGCTCAGTAAAACATCACTATGTCATAAAAGTGGCCGCACAAAGAGTATTTGTGGCTTTTATAAGCTTCAATTAAAATGTCCCCATTCAGACTTGGCAACGAAGAACAAGTGACATCACCTAAAAGTCTTTGAGCCAAGTGAACCTCATTTTCTGGAAACTACTCCAGGACCTTCAGGGTCCTAACCAAGAAAGCAAACTGCTAGGGTTCACGTTACTGAGGGGTGAGGAAGTCTAGGTCTGCCTATAAACTCAGGAGCCAAGAAGCGGGGCTGTTGGATGACTCCCTTCTGAGCCACTTAAGACCAGCAAATTGGAGTCAGAGGCTTTTTTTCAAGAAAACTAGTAATTCTCTTCCAAGAACATGGTGACATGTAATGGATTCAGGCCAGAACCCAGAATTTTATAAAACTGCAAAATGAAGAGAAACTTTCCCTACAGATGAAAATTTAAATAACCATAGATCCAAGTACACTGTTTTCTTGGATTTTGATGAAATCAGAGTGAGGTAGATCAAGGATGGACATAATTTAATGGGGAATTCAAAGTCACCCACTCACATCCCATGCTCTAAAGTGAAAGGGAAATTTAAACCCAACCAAATAGTGGGCTTTGGGCCAATGGCCAATATTAGTTGAATGAGGACCCAAAACAATTTCCTTGAGCCTATCATTGTTCATCCCTTATCTTTTACATTCTGTAGGACTTCAAAAGAATAAAATCAAAAGAACTCTTTATTGCTATTATTTACCACTTTCCTATTAAAATCCTATTATTCCAAAGAATAAAATCCTTTCATTTGCTACTCACAAGTATCTTGTATGTGGCTTCCAGGCCCATATTGTCTCTGTTTACTACGTGTATTATTATAGATGACACACTCATTTTTACCTTCTTTTAAAAATAAAACCTCAATTTTGTTTCATTATTGATCTCTGTTTCACATGAAATCCGAGAAGGTGACCATATCCCCAAGTCTCAAGGACAGATCCTAGGTGGATGGTCCCAGTCCTTCCCCATGATTGTTCAGTGGGGACACGAGCTCAGGGCGGGTCAATGGGCAGAGAGGAGCTATGCAGGAGT
Organism: Scalopus aquaticus; assembly: GCA_004024925.1. NCBI lineage: Eukaryota > Metazoa > Chordata > Mammalia > Eulipotyphla > Talpidae > Scalopus > Scalopus aquaticus. The sequence continues at coordinate 216,344 of PVIJ01000661.1, read as the reverse complement.
CTCCTAGAAAATGCTCTGTCTGGAAGTGATGCCTGGAATGGCTGCTATGACCTTGCCGCTAACCTGAATATAAAACCCACTGAGATAGGAGAATGGCGAGGAAGAAGAACCCGGGTCCTGGATGGCATGGCTGAGCTCCTGAGGGTGCCGAGAGGCACTCAGCCGCATCACTTCCCGTGATGTGAAGGACACAGTTTCTGAATTGCTTGGCGTACTCTGTAACTTGCAGCCCAAAGCAACCTGGATGCTATATAAGTATTCTAGGATTCAGCAGTCACTTAACTATGAAGTGGGAGCCTGAAACTCACACTTCACCACTTATTCTACTTTCTCCCATCCAAGTACTAACCAGGCCCGACCTGCTTAGCTTCCGAGATCAGACGAGATCGGGCTCGTACAGGGTGGTATGGCCGTTTCTGTTCTGCTCTGTCTCAGATATATCTCAATGTGATGATTTTACTTTTCTGAAATTAATCACACCACCATCGAATTGACTGTTTACCACTCATTTCCCTCAGGGTAGTTAATCAAACAATGAGCAGTAACAAAACCAGCCTGCATCAGACATCACTTCACGTTCTTGCTGAAGCCAAGCCTGAGTCTCACAGGCTATTTCCTGGATTTCATGTCTCTGATTTCACTTCCTCAGTCATCTTTGCCAAAATTTGTGCCCCACACCTTTTCTCAACCCAAGCCTCACGTATTTCAGTTTCCCATTGCTCTAACCCATGGAAAATTGATTCATCTTTGCTTTGGATATCACTGTGTTCACATCGACATGCTTTCGTCTTATTGCACGGTGATTTTGCTCATCTGTTGTATCACATGCTTTCATCTACAAGAATAGTGACTTAAATAATCAGGGCATTTGCTTCCCCCAATTAATGAGAAGTCCTGTTATTGGCAACTCCAGGGCTAGTGCAGCTGTTCCTTCCTGAGTCAAGGACCTGGCCCCTCCTTCCTGTAGACCCCTGCCATGCTTTAGAGATTGGCCACCTTTCTTCTCATCATTTAAAAATGGCTGCCCTTGGGGCCTCCCTGGTGGTGCAAGGGGTTAGGTCTCAGCCTATGAAGCTATCCGCAGCCACTGCAGCATGAGTTCAATCCCTGGCCAGGGAGCTTCCCATGTGGCGCTGCAGACCTCTCCTGTCTCGCCCGCTGCTCTCTTCAGCAGTGTATTTTAGTCAATCTGCCTGTTCTGCTCCCCACTCTGTCTCTGGTGAATCCTCTCACCTGCCTACACCCCAGCTCTTGTATGCATAAATAAATAAATCTTTAAAAAAAAAAAATGGCTGCCTTTGCCCCAACGTGCCATCACACACTGAGGTCCAGAAGCAGGAAAAGAAGGGGAGGGGGGTGATCCTAACGCTTTCCTCTCTTTTATTTTCCTGAGAAGTCTCTCCTCAAAGCCAATCAATAATTTACCCCAGGTCACGGAGCTGGTGATATAGTAGAGTAGGGATATAAGTGTAGACTGTCTGACTCTAGGCTGCCCAACAGAAATATAGAGTAAGACATGTGCAATTTTAATTTTGTACTAGCTCATTTAAAAAGTAAAAAGAAACAAGTGAAATTAATGTTTTATTTAACCCAATGTAGCCAAAAGATTATTTTGACTTGTGATCAATGTAAGAATGATGAGTGAGATATTTTATATTTTTTTCATACTAAGTTTTTGAAATTCAGTGTGTCATTTTTACTTATAGTACATCTGAATTCAATTCCTCTATACCCATTGGAAACACTTGATTTATATTCATATTTCAGAAGCTTTGCATTGGTAACATAGATATATCCAAGTTCCAAACAAACCAAGTATCCTAACAACTGAATCAAGTAGCAGTTTTTACATTTACATTGAAATTAACTCAAGTTATAAAATGGAAACTTCCACACTCACACAAGCCACGTTTCAAGTGTTCAGAAGCCAGATGTGCCAGTGGCCACTGCACTGGACAGCATACTTCCAAAGCCTGGATTAGTAGCTTATTTTTAATCCAATGGTTTATACCCACATGGCAATGTGATGGCAAGCCTCTCTCTATATTAGGAGGTTACAAACCCTCCAACTAGAAGACTGGACACCTGGCTGGTGGTTGTTGCCCTGTTGTCCAGCTGTGTGACCTCAGGCGGCTTACTCTGCTTCTCTGGACTTCTGTTTCCATATTTGTCAATTGGGTAGAAGGTGGAATGTGATCTCAAGCATCTCTTGCAGCTCTCAAATGATACATTATTTCTTTCTTCTAAAGAGGACAGAATGAGTGTATTTTTTTAAAAGATTTATTTATTTATGCATACAAGCTGGGATACAGGCCAGAGATGTGGGGCGGCGAGAGGGTTCACCAGAGACAGAGTGGGGAGCAGGAGAGGCAGATGCACGGAAATACACTGCTGAGGGGAGCAGCGGGCGAGGCAGGAGTGGTCTGCCGCGCCATGTGGGAATCTCCCGGCCGGGCGTGGAACTTGTGTCGCCGCTGCCGACAGTGTGTAGGTTTGCCTGTCCCCGACGGCTGCTGACTTTCGTGCGGTGGGCAGGTGGCCTTACATGGAGCGCTCTTCTCCTCTCATCTCCTGAGCGACATGCTAATTGTATCTTTCTCCAGGATGGCTGGGAGAAAAAAAACACTGAGGTATTGTGTGGGCTCTGAGTTCCGGGAAATATTGCTTGTTTGTGCCTTTTTTTATTCACCACATTTTAAGGATGAAAAATCTGACACAGGGACAGAAACCCCTGCATTGATTTCTGTGAGGGTTTGAGTCACTGGCTTCCTGGAGGGGGCTGTGTTCTCTTAAATACGAAAGAGGACCTTTGGCTCCCCAAGACACCCCTCTCCTTAGACTGTATGCTCCTGGCCTGCAGTCAGAAAAGGACTTGCGGTGTATGGCTGGTGGACACCAGTTGGTGGACACCAACTACGGGAGCCATGAAAGAATGACCAGGGATTCAAGTCAAATAGGAGCGTAACTATTGAGGCTTGAGCGCCAACTCACTAACCAGAACTTACCTTCCAAAGGGAGCCCTTGAATACTCTGGTTTCTCTTCAGATCATATAAATCTTTCGCCTTTTACCAAATGGAGCCCTTGAACTGTCAGTGGAATAAAACCGTAGGCCCCTGTGGGAAGGCCCAGTTCTCAAAAACAACTCCCTTTGACTACTGACCTTTTGCTATTAAAAGTTCATTTTGGGGGGGTCCTGCAAGGTGGACATAGTGAAAATAGTCTCCTTGCTCACCCATGTGAGAGTCTTAGGTTTGATTTTAGGAGAGAATAACAAGAAAGGGAATGGGAGAAGAGAGGAGGAGCCAAAAGGACATTAAAGAGAGATGCTAAAGGTTGTCAACCACTTTTGCATTAAGTTAGCACCACACTGGAGTTTACATAGATCAACAAATATATTAAAAAATTGTTCCAGTTTGTGTTCTGCTTAAAGGAAAGACAGGCCAAGATGAAAGGGGTATGTGGTTTCGTTTCCTTCCTTTTTTTTTTTAAGATTTATTAATTTATGCATACAAGAGCGAGGGTATAGGCCAGATTGGGGGGTGAGAGGATTCACTGGAGACAGAGTGGAGAACAGAACAGGTGGATCTACTGAAATACACTGCTGAGGGGAGCAGCAGGCCAGACAGGAGAAGTTTGCTGCACCATGTGAGTCAGCAACCTGGCTGGGGATCGAACTTGTGCTGCAGTGGCTGGTGATAGCTTCAAAGTGCTAAGACTTAACCCCTTGTGCCAGTAGGGAGGCCGTATTTCCTAATTTCTTCAGCCAGGGTGGAAATTGGGAGGAAGGTGATAACTCACTTATTCATTCATCCTTCCACCCGCTGATTGCAGTAGATGGCTCTCAAGGACGAGTACTCCTGCCCTTCTCGGACATGCACCGAGGACTGGGCTTGTGTCCCCCTACTTGGCACTGGGCTGGGCTGTGACTTGCTTTGGCCAATAGAATGTGGTAGAAGTGACCCTCCCCCAGTGTGGGACCTTCCTGCCCAGCTTAGCCACCAGCTGAATGCAAGGGAGTGGGTGACCCCAGGAAATGCTCCATGGAACAGAAAGCAGCCCAGCTCCCAATGTTGCCCACAAACTCATGGAAAATGTATTATTGTACTTTAAAGTCTCTGTGTTCTGGGGTAGTTAGTCACCCAGCTGTAGAGAATCCAACGTTTACTGTATGTTTTTGACAGTTATAGTTAAGGGAGCTCCCTTTTAGTCTAGTTTTCTAAAACACATTCTTGATCATACAGAGGAGCTGAAATGTGTTAAATCATTTTTCTGCCTTTATTTAAATCATAGTGTGATTACTTTTCTCCTTTAGTTCCATTAGTCTTAAATGTGCTCTTTGCAAATTTTCAAAAAATTTGACATTTTTTATCGTTTTTCAGCAGAGGTCTTCCATTCAATTAATTCCTAAATATTTTATGTTTTTTGGATACTGTGCTAAATGGTATCTTTTAAAGTTCATGTCTAATTGTGACAGTATATACAAATAAAATTGATTTTTATATATTGATTTTGTGCTCTGTGACCTTGCTAAACTCTCCTATTAGTGACTTATTAGTGTCAGTAATTTTGAAAAGTTTTCTTAAGATTTTCTACATGCACAAACCACAAATAATGAGAGTTTTACTCTTTCCTATGCAATAGTTATGTTTTTTGTTTCTTTTTCTTGCTTTATTGAAATTGCTACAAGGGGGGTATAGGAGCAGTGAGAGTGAATATACTACCTTCTTTCTGCTCTTAGGGGAAAAACATTTCATCATTAGTATGATGTTAGCTTTAGGTTTTTCACAGCTGTCCTTTATCAAGTTGCAAAAATTGCCTTCTATTCATAATTTGCTGACATTTTTATGATGAATGGGTGTTGAATTTTATTAAATACTTTTCCTTCATTAATAAGAGGCTCACATATTTTCTCTCCTGTTAATGGGGTGAGTTACAATGTGATTGGCAGCCTCTAAGATGGTCCCGGTAGGCCGCTTCTCCTGGTGTTCATGCCTCTGTGTGATTCTCCCTCCTTGAGAATGGCCTGCACTTAATGACTCACTTTTTTTTTTTTTAGTGGCAACGGAAGTTTTTATTCAATTGGTCAAAACATTTTTTTTAGAAAAGATGCATTTAGATGACAAAATAGACTTTTAAATGAATATTTGCCAAGTAGTTTACTTCTAAACTTCCACTTTTTTTTTAGGGTGGAATTAAATGCCCACAGCAACATAGCACCATGAACAGGTTACTAGGAGGCTATTCAGTATTAAAGGCCTTATATGACCAATAACTAAATTTACAAAGGGTAAAGCCATGCCATTCACAAGTTGGCTTACCTTTGGGTTCTCTGAAGTCTTGTCAGTTTAGTCCTTAGAGGTCTCCGAATACCATTTTAAGTGTTACCGTGTTACTGCTGCCGACTGTGGTGCAAGTGCTAGAATACAAAGTTCAGACAGCATAGGGTTTAGAAACCATGCAATTTAGATGCCGAAAAACAATGCAAGATCCTTTTACGCTGACTGACTTAGAGTGAAATCAATCCGGCAGAGATGGTGGCAGGCCACGTCGAAGGCTAGGTTAGAAAGAGACCATGGCTTCCGCCTGAGGGACCTCTTTGACTTCCTCACTGCGAGGAAAGTCAGCTGCCCTGTTGAGAAGTCCACGTGGCATGGAACTGAGGGTGGCCTTTGGCCAGTAGCCAGAGAAGAAATGAGGGCTTTTGTCTCATTTCTCATTTCAACAGCCCCCCCCCGCCCCCGAAATGGCCCTTGTCAGTAACCACGGGAGTGTTCTCAGAAGCAGATCTGAGTCTCAGACAAGACCCCCGCCGTGGCTGACGGCTATCCAGCGGCTCATGAGAGGCCTGTGCCAGAGAGGCCAGTGACAGCCCCGGACACCTCGCCCACAGCAGTGGGGAGCTAGTGAGTGTTCATCCCTTTAGGATGCTGGGTTTTGGGGGTTTCTTTATGCAACAATCGATAACTAATGCATACATTGATTACTTTTTGAATATGAAATAAACCTTGTGTTCTTGGGATAACCCTCACCTGGCTGTGATAGATTGTCCTTTTATGCAACGTTGGATTTGATTTACTCATATTTTGTTAAGGATTTTTGTGTCTCAGTTGTGAGATTCGTATTTCTTTTGTAATGTCTCATCAGGTATTGCTATCAGAGATGTGCTAGTCTCACTAAATGAAATCCTGCCTCTATTTTTACGTAAGATTTTATTAAGATTATAGAAGGGTTTATATAAAATTCATAATAATCCTGCCTTAAATTTCTGATACAATTCACCAGTAAGCCTGGATTTTCTTACAATAAGCCTTTTTGTTCTGAATTATAAATTCTCTCACAGATGTGGGACTCTTCAGACTTTGTATCTCCCTAAATCAACTTTTTCCCCTTCTCTACCTTTAAAGATTGATATATATACATATACACACACCATATATATATATATATATAAATAATATGTAAATATATATACAGTGTGTGTATGTGTATATGTAATGGGCTAAATATTAAAAGAAAGGCAATCAAAGCACAGCAGTAATTCCTAAGGCTACTGAACATAACAGACTGTGTAGTATAAAAGGAGCATGAACACCTTGATGGACGTGCATTTATAGAGAAGAATTCAAGAGCCCAAGATGGCGGGGAAAGACAGCATGGATGAGAGTTATGTTGGAGCAGAGAGTGAAACAAATTTAGAAGTTTTAGGTGATTAGAAAATAGAGAATAGGAGACTTCGATGAGTTGCTATGACCTAACTTGGGTTTCTTTTATCTTTGAGAGAAACATGCATGCAGATTAGAATTCCTGTCTGTACCGAGCTGCTTTAAGTCTGCCAACCCTTTGGGACACAGGAGAGGAGGGATCCTCACAGTTTCGTAAGCATTACTATTCCATTGCTCTGTTTAACTTCGTTGAACTTCGGTAAGATGATTGATAACCTTTATTCCCACTGTATCCTAAAACTTAGAGGCATACAACAGCCACGTATTATGATACTCATAGTATCTTTGGGACAAGAAGTTAAACAGGGCATAGTAGGGCCTGTGCTACTAAGTGTCTCAGCTCCATGTTGTTTTAGAATCTTGGCTAGAAGACTGGAAGGGCGTGGGTGACTGGACCTGGGGTCGCTCGCATCGTCTGGAGACTTTCTCTCCCAGGTGTCTGAGCGTCATTGCTGCTATTGGCTGGGACCTTAGCTAGACCTAGTGACCAGAGCGCCTACGTGTGGCCTCTCCAGGTTGCCTCGGAGTCCTCATAGCAGAACGACTGGGTTTGGAGAACAAGCATCCCGGGAGAAAAGCCTTTTTTAACCCAGCCCCAGTAGCCAGGTGGTGTCACTTCCTCCTCACTCTCTTCATCCAGAAGATCCGAAAAGCCTTCCCGAATTCATGGCGAGGGGAATGAGATGCTGCATTGTGATGAGGAAGTAACAAGGTTCTGGAAGAGAATTTGGCCTGAAAATACCTCTGCAGTCATTTTGGGAAAATACAGTCTGTCATGGACCCCCATGTAGTCCCCTATATTTGCTCTTAGAAAAACTAGTGGAACAACAAATGTGCCCTAGGACCTGGAGAAGAGCCGCAGAGATGAGCTGGGGGGCGGCTTTCCCTGTGTCCCGCGGGCTGACCACGTCACGGTGACGCGGGCCATCGGCGCTCACAGAGCAGGGGGCACTGGCTCTCAGTGCCCACACTTGAATAAAATCCCCTGCTGCCATTGAGCTCACCAGAAACCTTAGCTTCCTGCCGGGGTTTGGTCTCAGACCTCTTAGTCCCTTCTACTTCTCAAGTCCACCCATGGCTTTTTCTGTTAATGACCCCGTGCCCGTAAGATTTTTAAAACACTCCCACACAGGGAGGCATTTGGTAAATGCATTGGGATGATGATAATGAAGAGAGAAAGGAAGAGGAAATTTCCCGAAGAGAGTGTGCGAGAGACTCTGCATTCAGGCGCCTTGACTGAGCTCTCCAGCAGAGGCGATGCTGTTGCTGTGTTGGGGGCCTGGGGGGCAGCCTCCCAGACTTAAAACCCACGCTCACTTCTACAGTTCTGCTGTTGACGTCAAGGCATAGGGTCCTCAGAGACCCAGAAAGTCCTCAAAAGTTAGGACCAAGGTTATGGCCGTTTATATTTCACCCCAGAGCTAGCTCACTGGGTCATTAAACCAGGAGTCAGTAAGCAGACCAAAGTAAGGCATCCATCTTGAAGCATTCAGAATGCTCTGGAAAAATTGCCCCCTTCACTATGAGGAGATGGGTGCTTTTCGTCTTGCTTTGTGGCTCCAGGAGGCTGGAGTTCCAGGTTTCTACCTGCTCCCGGCTTCTGCAATGCACACTTCATGGCTGCCAGCAGCTTGCTTCTCTCTGCCCTCCTTCCCCTCCCTGCTTAGGGAGCTGGCACCTTGTTTGTACTGTGAATGAGGCACGAATTGAACAGCCACTCTTAATGGAACTGGACGTGTTTTTCTGGTCCAAGTAGCAAGATTCACCTGTCCTTTCAGCGAGGAATTTCAATGTGGGTTTTCAGATGCTTGTCAGTCTCTGCTCAGTTTTTTTTGTTTGTTTGTTTTTGCTTTTTTTTTTTTTTTTTTAACCAAAGACAGGTAAGCTAAATGCCTGTGTGATGAGGGCCAGGACAGAGCACAGTCCCTGGGGTGTGTCTTTTCGCCAAGACCCTCTCTCACAGTGTTTGTGACTCAGGAAATGGGTAGCAGCTTGGTCAAAATTCCCAGTGTGGTCCCTTGTGTTCACGGTTGGTTCAGGCTTGACATGTTAGGCAGCTGGTCCATGGCAGGAAAAGCTCTGGTTAGCAACCTATTTCTATTCATTTACTCATGAATCACCCAGTGGCAGATTATGCCATGAACTTGTCTTGGTAGGACACAACCAGAGAGTTATAAGCTTGGTTCCCATTATTAAGACTCCTCCACAACTAAAATGTTGATCTTGACTAAGAAATAATGCACAGGAAGTGAACTGGGAAAAATGGCAGTAGGATGTGGGGACAATAAACTTTTGTGAGACGAAGAGAAGACGGCAATTCTGTCTGCTCTTTTGCTACCATTTTTCTTTCCCACTTACAGTGGTGACAAATAGTTTTATTTTTTGTCATTAAGGAAAGAAAGTACCAGCAAAGTACTTAAATCAAGGAAGAAACAAGCCCAACAGCCAGACGACTGGATCACCCTGTCTCTTTAGCAACTGCTATTAATGGGTGTGGAATCAATTCCATCAAACCCTAGAGTTCCCGGAACAGACACTTCCAGATGCCCAGCTCTGAGGCAGGAGCAGCTGGGAGGTGAGACAGGGCTGGACCAGTCAGAGCTGGGCCTGTGGGATGGTAACCAGGCAACAGGGACATAGTCGGAAGGGCAGGACAACTGGGGGGCATGTTTCGGGATGACAAGCAGAATTCAAGACTGCAGGCTCTCAAGGCAAGAGAAATTCCCAAGGCAGAGCACTCTGAGGGCCAGGCAAACTGGAGGAGAGAATGCCCCATTAGTAGAGGTGAGGAATCCAGCAGGTGGGGGGTTTCTACATTCTGTAGCAACCAGATGACAATGAAGCAACCTTGAGAAAGAAACCACATCCCAGCCCACGGAGGAGCGTCCCTCGTCCTTCCTTCTAAGGAGAAAACCATTCTGATACTCAATAAATAACACCGGAACACTTAACAAAAGAAGCTCTATGTGTGGCCACTGAGCATATGAAAATGGCCTGAAATCTGTGAGTTGTTAAGAAAATGAAATTTGAAACCACAGGGAGAAACCATTTCCTGTCACTAGGAAGGCGAACCCCAGAGTTACACCCAGTTGGGGATGTGACTGCTGGTGGAAATGCAAAATGGTACAGATTTTGGAAAACGATTTGACAGTTTCTTATCAAGTTAAACATGCCTACACCCACTCAATGATCCAGTAATTCTACTCTTAATACTTAACCAAGAAAAATGAAAACATATACCCACACATCAACATGTCGGGAATGTTCATCTGTACCTTTATGTTGCTCCAGACTGAAAACAGCCCAGATGCCCATTAACCTGAGGATGGATAAATACATCTTCTGCATTCAGCACTTTCAGAGCATGAAGTAAGGGTATGTACAGCAGGATGGGTGAAGCCTCCCCAGTTCTCCCAACCTGTACCCACCTGTCTACCCTCAGAGTGGGTCCCAGAACCTAAGCTGGTAGGCGACCACCTGACATGAGCTGAGCTGGGTCATCACACCTTACCTTCCAGAGGCCTCCCTAGTGGTGCAAGGGGTTAAGTCTCAGCACTCTGAAGCTATCGGCAGCCACTGCAGCACGAGTTTGATCCCCGGCCAGGGAACTTCCCACATGGCCCAGCAGACCTCTCCTGCCTCACCTGCTACTCCCCACAGCAGTGTATTTCAGTAAATCTGCCTGTTCTGCTCCCCACTCTGTCTCTGGTGAATCCTCTCACTGCCCCCTCCACCTCTGGCCTACACCCCAGCTCTTGTATGTATAAATATTTAAAAAACAAACAACTTACCTTCCAGAAATTTAGATTGTCATGTAGAAATGAGGTGGGACTGGGGCTTGGGAGTGGCCCACACTGGTTCCCTGTATGGACATGCAGAGACAGGAAGTGGGCAAAGAGAAGGCAGAGGCAGAGACCTGCAGAGAGGCAAAGCCACAGACCGCATGGGGTCCAGAAGGAGTGGCCGAGGGGCACAGAAGAGTCTATGCGGTGTGATGCCATTTTTATGCAGGTCTAGAAAAGGCACAACGAATTGAGGGTCATAGAAATGAGACAGTGCTTTCCTGGGGCGGGTTGGGGAGGGTGAGCGGCCCCAGGAGCTTTGTTGGCCTTCTCACTCTGTTCTCAAATTTTCTGAACCAGAGTTTCTCAGATTTTTGCTGCTTTGAACTGCATTTTGGTTCAATCATGTCTGTCTACATTGCTGCTTTTCAACTCTTACGTGGATATCTTAATTTTGTTCTATCTTCATTTCTAGAAAACATTACTTATTTTTATTTCCTGCATCTTACTCTAAAGTCCTCAATTATTCACTTTATCATAGCAAAATAATGTTCTACATTTTATAATTTTAATAAGTATGAAGAAAGTTTTTTTTCCTCTGATCTCCTCATGGTGGCTTGTTCATTTGAACATTTTTTGATTTTGGGTTTATATACTATGGAACTATCCCTGCAGGAGTTTTATGAGGCCTGGGTTGAGGATACAGGCTTGCCTCTGTCAGGAGTTCTGACTTCCTCTATGTTAAATTCTTTCCTTGGGATTTGGGGTATATTTCAGAATACATTCAGGCCTCAAAACTATATAAAGTTTGGTTATTGGTCTTTAAATCTCAGACTTTTTATTTTCCTCCAGCAGTATTGGTTCTGAGTCATTATTTCTTACAATTAGTCTCTGTTAGGCAGAATTTCCTTGACTTTATCCCTTTTCTCAGAATGTGGTTCCCTCTGAGCCCTGTATTTGGCCAGGTTTGGCCCTCTGGGTCTCTGTCACTGCTCAGAGGTAAGGCTGGTTCTTCTCCCCCAATCTGCTTCCCTGCAAGAAAACTCTAGGTTACTTTTCTCTAGAGATGACCTCAAGCAGTGAAGTGCTTTTTTGGTTCTTATTTACCTGATTTTCCTGCTAATTTTCTGAGTCAACAGCGTTTTTTCCTTCTTGCAGACAATTTCATTGCTATAAAGAAGGTGTGTGTGTGTGTGTGTGTGTGTGTGTGTGTGTGTGTGTGTGTGTGTGTGTGTGTGTATTTTGTAGCTAGAAGGCTTAGGATGGCCATATTATTGGCTTCTTGTCTTCAAACATCCCAATTTTCTTCACATTGGCTGGTCTTTGTACATATTTATTATCTGCTCTCTAACTGCATTCATATCTTTGTATTTTTCCTTTGCACCATCACGATCATTGTACGTTCTTTAATAACAACTTGATTTTGAGACTTCTAGTTCTATTTACTACTTGTAATCCTTTTATTAATTTTTAACGGTATTGTATTGGTCCTCAATGTGCCTTCTTAGTTTGAAAGATCTATTTTAATTTCAGTCTTGATTTTTCAATTTTCCTTTCCATTCCTGTTTTATTGAGTTCTTTGAATTCATTAGAAGAGGCCTCATGTTCTGTTTTTATGGATTTGTGTTTTCTTTTAGAATATGTTCTTCAACCATCTTTTGCAATGTTTTGATCTTTTCTTTCTTTTTGTTTATTGTAGTATGTTTTCATAGTCTGAGTGTGGACAGTTATATCCACACACAGCAGACTCTGAGAAATTGCCCTACAAGGATTTCTTATCCTCTTTACTTTTCTGTCACTAGAGTGTGTGGGGCAGGTAGTTGCTCTCCTAACTCACAGTAGAGTCCTGAAATCTTTGCTTTTATCTGAGAAATGATCTTCCTTCTCCTCTCAGGACCTATTTCCACTGCTCTTACTTTCCCTCCCATCTCCCCCCAACCCCCAAATAGAAGAGGACAAGCAAATGTCCCTCTTCTCCAGATTAGTCTGAGTAGAATTCTCAGGATTCCATTGACTCACCATTGCCTGTGTGGGAGGTGCTCTTTACTCCATCACTTCCTGAGTGTTGTTTTTTTTTTTTAATTCTTATGTCATTAGATTATGCCCCTATCTGACTCCTACTGGCTTATTACTTTTTTTTTTACTTTGCTTATTATTATTATTATTATTATTATTATTATTATTATTATTATTATTATTATTTTACTGACTTTGTCACTTCCTCAGGAGTTAGGGGAGAAAGATTTTGTGATCCTATTTCACTTTGCCAACTCAGTCCAAACTCATCTGTTTTCATGCAGAAGTCTCTCAAACTTTGTTAGCTGTAAACTACCATTATTGTTTTCTAGTACTTTTATAGTTTCCTTCTCTCTTGTTTTTTGTACTTTTATGGCTTCATTCTTTAAACACACACAGACTACCACATTTTAAGATCTCGTCCAGTTAATATTTCATGATTACATTGTCATAAATTGTCCCCTGTGCCTGGTAATATGGCAGATACAGCCGTCTCTTCTCATTTCATCCTCGTAACAATCTTTTGAACTTCCAAAAGCCTGGGAGGCTGCGTCCTGTCACAGGGCAGCCCACACCAGAGGTGACTGACGCCATCTAAAGACCAAACACTCACCTCCCTCTGTCAGAGCCAGGATCCAAATGATGGCCAGTGGCCCCAAATGCAATCCCCTTCTGTTCTCTATTAACTGGAATAAAGTCTCAATAATAGTCAAGGAGTTTATTAAATAATCAAAATGAGGACTTGAACTCAGGAAACAGCCCAACTGATCTGTACTCTGTGAGAACTGTTCCACCCATCACAGGTTTGAATCTAGTTTATATAGATAGGAACAGTGAGTCACTGACATTAAAAATGTAATTATTCTTGATGGGGGGGGGGAGTTTTCTGGTTTTACATTGTTTTGACCTAAAAATATGCCATCTATGTTGAGAGAAAGGCAACGCTAAGGCTGAATCTCTTAAGAGTGCTCTGTGGAGACAAAAAGGTTGGGTGTCCGTTATTTAAACACTTTTCTGACTCCTTGGCCATTAGCAAGGGCTAAGAGGGCTGGCTCTACCTGCAGATGCCATCGCACGTGGCTTTGCAATGTCTGCTAGTCCAGGGAGGGTCACTCCCAAAATATTTTATGGTATTTTCATACCTCCTGCAGCCCCCAATGTACTGCAGTTATGCCAGGGCAGCCCTGCACTTTGAGGACCCATCAAGGCCTCTCTGGAATTGTGCTTATGCCTGTCCCCTCCACCTGCCCCGATGCCTGCTGATGTCCTCTGTGGAGCCAGCTGGAGGACAGGAACCACCTCAGCCAGGTCACGCAGCTACTGGGTTTTAGGCTCCGTGTCACAACAGCACCAGTTGTAACCAAGAAACCTAATTGTTTTCTTCCTAGCCCAAGTCTTTCAAAATCAGTCCCAGCTAAATATAATAAAATGCCCTATGGCACATCTTGCTAATCTTGCAGGTGATTCATAGACCTCACTCAAGATGCCCAGGGGTACAGTAGGTGCCACGCAGTTAAAAATACCCACTATGCCGGGAGGTGCCACAGACAGAGATGATGAGCTCGGGCTGCTCCTGTGGGGAGAGGCGGCCACGTGGGATAGCGGCCGGCAGTGGGCTGGCTCCTGCCCCATTTCCTGTGGGCCTTGGGCCTGGTTATCAAACCAGTGGTGGTCCTCGTCTCCCCAGTGCCCTCAGCGCTGGCCAGGAGTAAACACAGGCAAGAGCTCAGAGCAGCACAGCCAGCCCATTGCACGTGCGAGGTCTTCCTTGCAGTTTTCTCTTCTGACAGCGCCAGACACTCTGTTCTTGATGGAGTTCTCCAGAAAGAGAGCCGGAGGGAGATAGCTATTTATTGGGAGACTTCTCCAGGTAGCCTGTAGGGAGTGAGGACTAGGGCCAGGGCAGGGAAGCAACTGGGCAGGTCTGTGGGTTCAGCTGGGGTCTGTTCTCACCCCTACCTCAGGGGGAGGTGCCCACAGAGGCCTTTGGGCAGCCAGGGCTCACCCCGGTGTGGGCTGCCCGGGGCACGGCATGACGTCCCGGCCTTTTCCGGGTGAAAGGAGGTGGCTCCCTTTATTGAGGAGGATTCTGGAGGAGGGATCAGCAGGGAGCATTAGCAGCTGACACGCAGCGGCGGGGCTGGGCGTGGGCCAGGCAGAGGAGCGGGTGGCATGGCAGCTGCATCTACTCCTCGAAACGCTTTCATCTGTCCTGAAAACCAACATGATCAAAGCATCTGAAGTCAAGTCACTTGCTCAGAGCAAAACATTATTTTCCACCTGTCCCCAGGGCAGGAGGAATCAAACAAGGAAGCAACACATTCATCTTGCTTTGTATCTGATTTTCCAGGCATGGGGCAATCCCTACAACTGCGGACAAAGTAGTGTGACTGCATTCGACTCATTCTTCCCGTCTGGCCCCCATCACCCATGCCCCCACAGGGGCCCAGGGCTCCCTGGTCCCGCACTTCCGGTTGGTCTGGTCGTCCATGGGGCCTCTCTGCACACTGCAGACCTCAGCAGTAGCCACACAGCCCTTCCCTGGGTCTATGTGAGAGGAGAGTGGGAAGGGTGCCCTGTGCCAACAACTGTGCTAAGTGTAATTTACTTAACCACATTTATTTCATAGATTACATGTGTATCGATTAGGGTGTGTTGGGCATTAGAAACTCTGAGTTTCAGGTGACTAAAGAATAAGGAAGAATCATTTTCTATATAATAATAAATCTAGAGGTCAGCCACTGCTCCAAAGCCAGGCTCCCTCTGGGGAATACTGCTTTCTCTTGGGAGCCCCTCACAATCCCATCCTTATACTCCATTACCCAAGGACTAAGTCACTGTAGGGTAAATGAGAGAATTATCAGGGTTTCCCGCCCTCCCCTCAATGATGGACCTCTGCAGGCCTAAGCACGTGCCTGATGGCGGGTGCCTGATGGCGGGCACCTGGAGTAGGGTGTGGCATGAATGAGTGGGCACGCCTGGGCCAGAGACTGGACTTAATAAGCAGAGGAAGTAGCAACAGCAGTGGCAGCAGCAGCAGCAGATAGAGTGTGGAGTAGAGGACTGTTCGGGGTGCAGCAGAGAAGCCACAAGACGTTGCCAGAGAGTCCAAGAGAGTGAAGGTTTGCCAGGGGCTGGGAGGCCTGCCAGCCTCCTGGCCCCCCGGCCCCATTGCCTGCCCTGTACCCGGTTGCCGCTCCACGAAAGACCGTTAAAAGCCTAAAAAGCCACCGAGGGCTCCAGAACTCCACCTTTTGACCCGTCTGCGCAGCTCCACAGAGAACATGTGCTTCCTGGTGTCATCTTGCCGCTACCGTCATAAAAGCAGTAGAGGACTAGGTAAGGAGAAAAAGGAGCTGAAATACATGCAGAGGGAAACAAGGGTGGGTTTGCAGCCTTCGTTTCTGCTGGCTACATCCACACAGCCTTAGGTGGGGTTTATGACATTCTTCCTCTAAAACCACCCCATGCTCTTTTTCTCTAGCAGCATCTCAGCTGGACAGAGTTCTTGATCCAGCGAAGTGGCCCAGACTGTGATTCTGGAGGAATCTGAGTCCTTGGTGGTCCCAACTGAATGGAATTGTCAATGTCTCCCATTTACTTCTTATCCTGGGCCTGACGTAACCAGGGGTCACTGTCCCTCAGGTATGGGCTGCGTTGCCCTGCCTCTGTCGTTCCTATGGCAACTCTTGTCACTACTAACCCTCTCTGTGCCTGTTCACCAAGTGGCATGAAGACATAGAGATGTGCAGATGACAGCCTCAGTGTTCAATACAATGGGATAATTTTAAAAAAATCTCCTTTCTGGGGCATTAGCCCTCCAAGCCAGCAGAGCCCACAGTGGCAGAAATAATGTTTGAGGTAGGATCCCAGCAGAAAACTGAATTTAACTCTCTTGATTTAAATGAAGAGTTTGCTGAGAGACCACTTAGAGAGGGGAGGACGGGGTTGGGAGGGTAACGAAGAATGACAAGGCACCCAGAGACGAACACAGCAGAATGTCCTCACCACCCCCAAAGAGGGTAGTGTCACCCGAGTCCAGTGAGAGTGGTGCTGAGGTGGCATCACCCAGCAGCTGCCATTTTGGGGGGAAGTAGCCCCTGACAGAGCTGTGCCCTAAAGCGTGGAGAGAATGGAGACGAGCACCCCAATCGCCCTCCTCTGGCCCTGCTTGCCTGCGTGGGCTGGCCGTTACTGGGCTGAGGCTGGTCAGCACGTGAGCCCCAGAGGACAGCCTGCAGGGGCACCGCGGCGGGCAGTGAGAGAGGGGATCTCCAGGAGCGAATTCAGAACATCCAACATAAACAGGAAATGAAAACATTTTCAAGTGGGTGCTTATAGCAAGAGAAGTCACCCCCCTTCGACCCACTTGGTATCCCAGAGCCAGGCACTCTGCGTGGGGGACACCCAGCACCACACACTGGTTTCTAGCTTGAAGCCTAGGCTCATTCTGTGGTCGAGCAGCCAACCCCACAGCGAACGCCACTACTGCGTCTTCATTAAACATTCTAATCTGCTTTAAGACCAGTGAGTGCCCGACTTTTCATCTCACTTTCTCAGTTCTTTTAGTCTAAGACACATTCCTTGCTGAGATGCAAAGTGGTATAGGATAATGGCGCCTCCCCCTGCCCCAAGCTGATATCAGGAAAATTCACCTAAAGCAGTCCCTCCCACTAGCACATCTAACCCAAAGGTAAGAGCTACAACAGTGGCCTTCAAAGATTCTGATCCAATCCTTAGCAATGTAATTTTCAAGGCTTTGGCAAAAACAGTGTCTTCAGGGCCATAGGTAAGGAATGTGTAAGCAGATCTCATATAGCCAGTGCAGCCCAACATTTATAGCTCCTTTCTCTACACCAGAGCTCTTAACCTTGGGTGTACATTTCAATCACCGAGTTTTCAAAAACTACTGACGCCTGGGCCCCAGCCACGGATACTCTGATTTAATTGGTCTGGGGTGCAACCCCGGCATCAGTGCTTTGAAGTCCCACCAGTGATTCTAATGTCCAGCCAGGCTCGAGAGCCTGTTTGAAATGCCACGGACAGTCTAGAACTCCATTTTATGTTGGCCACCGTTGAATCCAGGATTAAGTCGCCCAATCAATCAAAAGAGTAATGAGAGCTGCAATCACTAGCTCGAGAGCGCCTATTAAACAGAGACTCTCCCGTCGTCGAGCACTCCTGCAGGCAAGCGCAGCCCCTGCTCCATTATGTTCTTCCCTCCCTGGTCCACCTCTTCACAGTCAATTTGCATACACAGTTCCATGTGACTTTCTGGCAGAAATTAGCAAGCTCTTGCGATTCTCTTTTCTCCCTAGTTTGACATTATATCTGACTGCCTGTGATGGCTGCGGTTTGATTCTCCTAATGTTCCTCAAGAGAATTGGCCGGGAAGGTGGGGAACTTGGAGACATCTGGCTCCCCCAGCAAAGTAAATTCTATGTGAGGCATCCCAGCCAAAGTGAGGCGGGCCGGGGCTGGGAAGGGGGGCGCTCTGCAGGGAAGGATGGGGGAATGCTTTTGTCAGCAGCAAGGTGGGGGCCTCAGGGATGCTCTCGTGAAGCTGTCTGGTAGAGCTGGAAGTAGTCAGCTATCCCGACACCTCCTCACACACCCCATGCCATTTGATGGCAGCACCACTGGATCCCCTTGAGTCTTGCCTTCAATGTGTTCTTAAGGTACCCCAGGAAATAGCTGCGTTTACAGTTTTTGAGACTTATGTCATGGCTGCAGGGTCCTTTTCCCTAAGGCTAGCTGGCTCCTCAGCACCTCCCTTCCATCCTGGTCGGATAACCACTCCCACTTTCTTCCTCTAGGTTCTGTAAGTGGCCATGATTTCTGGTCCCAATTTCTGGGCAAGTCAGGTGTTTGATGGTAAGAAGCTGCCTCTGTCGAACTAAGCAGGAAAGGCTTGTTAAAAACACATATAGTAGCTCACACTGGAGGGCTGGAGAACCCCACTCAATGCTAAACTCCAGAATCGCATTGTGATGTCTATGAGGACATCACCGCCTCTGGCATTAGAAGAACCTCGACCCCAACCCCACTTCTGAGGCTGCTCCCCACCCCCACCCCTCATGAAGTGACCTTTTACCTGCTACTAACTCTGAAAACAAAATCCCTCAGCTACTACCATGAAGAAGGTTCTGGATGTAGCCTCCTTCTTTCAGTTGCTCATTTCTGAAATCAAATATCAGAAGAAGAACCTGAGAGTTGGCACATAGGCTCATATGCCTGTGTCCCGGTAGCAAGGAGAAAGGGGAGCTGAGTTTTCTGAGCTTTACCCTCAACAAATAGAATTAATAAGACCAGCACATGAAATTTAGCTTAAGGAACTGGCTTATGTAAGTGTGGGGTCTGGCAAGTCTGAAATCCTCGGGGTGGCCCAGCAGCTGGAACTTCAGGCAGGAGCTGCTGCAGAATGTTTCTTCTTCAGGGAAACTTTAATTTTGCACTTCAGGCCTTTCAGCTGGTGGGCTGAGGCTCACACTTCATTAAAGATAATCTCCTTCACGAAGTTCAACTGATGACAGACAAACCACATCTCTAAAATACCTCCACTGCAACATCGAGAGTAGTGTTGGATTGAACAATCAGTGCTACAGCGTAGCCAAGTTGACACATAAAACTGTCACACATTTCCTACAGTGAGCACCCATGTTCAAAAGGTGCTGAAAAGCCAGAAGGAGTAGCAACTGCTTATGACACACCCGATCTCACCACTAAAGATGAGATGGTGGTGGTGGTGGTGGTGGTGGTTACAATTAGCACTACAACAACCTGGTGTGCGCCTACCATGCAGCAAAGGCCTAGCATGCTGCTCTCTCATTTATCCCTCACCATGATTCTAAAAGCGGTTATATATTCTCCATCTTATCAGTAGGAGTCTGGAGCTCATAAGGTTAGCCTGTGGTCCCTGTGCAGGTAGAGGAGAGAAGAGTGTGGTCCACTCTGCTGGATTCCAAAGCTACTTGCTGTTCCCCCTGCCTGCTACCTCTTCAGTTGTCATGTGAAGCCACTTGGGCAATTGAGTCATTTCTCCATATTTGTGCTAAGAAGGGAAAGAAGGAAATTGGTTAGTGAAAGCAGTGATTCTCTGAGTTTAATACACACCAGCGTCAGCTGAAGAGGCTGTTTAAGTGCAGATTCTTGGTCTCCCAGCACAGACTCTGGTCCAGTTGGATTGGAGGAGGGCTGGGGAGTCCACACTTCAAACAGATGCCCAGATGCTGCTGATGCTACTGATCTGGGACCAGACTTGGAGTAGCTTTACAGCCACGCATATGCAAGTTTCTCTCCCCAGTGAAACTTTTAACTGCCACATGTATAAATAGTGATGGGCTGACGGGAGTGGCCTCTCTCCTCTCTTGCCTAGGGCTGATGGTGAAATGATCAGAAGTCAGCGGGGTAATCAAGAAGAGAAGAAGCGACAAAAGACAGCTTGTTCATCTTTGTCAGAAGGGCTGGCTGCCAGAGAGAAAACTGGATTTCAGTTCTGTGAGTCCTTTGTCTGCAACTTCCCCCGGCCCCTTGCTCTGAGGACCCCTGGTAAGGGAAGAGTTGATATAGCACCACCAAGGAAACTCAAGGCAGGAAGAGGGCAACGGGAGAAGACGCGCCCAGCACCGGTAGGGCCCATCGCTGTTTGAGCTGCCTAAGGGTTCCTGAGGTTTAGCTCAAGCACATGTAGATGACGTGTGGGAAGAATGCAGGACTCTCTCTGAGATATGGTCCTGAGAGCGGAGAGGCACCGCTAGTGGGATGAGCGGTCAGAAAACAGGGGCAGAATCCCCGTGGAATGACTCACACAATAAAGCATCCCTGAGTCTGTTTTGTTACCTGTGAAATGGGATGATACAGCCCTTCACCTTACAGCGAAAAGTTTTGGTGAGTGATGTAAAATTTTATATTGCTTTGCATCTTTCCCTGATTAATTACCTTTTTCATTTTACTTCCCCTTTTTATGACTGATGTTACAATTAAGCACACATTGTTCTCTGAAGGAATAAATGGACACTCTCTTCCAGATCCTTTAAGCATTTGGATAGTCGGGACTTGCTCAAATATCTGGGTGACAGATAAGAAAATGACAAGGAATTCTTAGCTTGGGGCCTCTGGAAAGCAGAGCCTAAAGCAGAGATTAAAGCATGGACATTAATACTTCGAGAATGCCAAACCCAGGGCAGTGAGTGAGGGGAGAAGGGAAGGTAAGTAAAGATGCAAATGTGGTACATGTCACCACCTGGATATTATGTCTTGACAAGTAGAGAAAGGGCCACACAGGGAACTTAGTAAGCGAGTTTGCTTAGCACATAGGATTTCTCCAAAAGAATCGCAAGGGAGAGCTACTCTCTCACAACAGTCTGTGGAAGAGAGAAGGGAGTGTGAGTCCATCAGTTTGGCTCTTTCCCAACCCCTTGGTTGGAGTTCACCCCATCAGGAGATATTTCCCTGCAGATGTGCACTGTGTCATCGCTTCCCTCAGTGGCCACCCAGGACATGACATGGTTCTTTCAAGTCTGAGGGTAGAGGGTGACTGCTACCAGTGGAGGTTAGGCTGGTGACCAAAAGAGAGAAAGGAGGCAATCGGTGAAGTTGAGAAAGAATGCAAGTCTGAATACTAGTGTACAGACTCACTCATGCCTGTGTTTAAGAACTTCCTGAGATGAGACCAAAAAGTTTTTTTAATCAATAAGGCCTAGGACATGGAGGCAAGTAAGCTTTTATAAATTCTACACCAAACATGCCTGCCTCAGTTTCCTGCACATGGAAACTTCAGGACTTGTGATGGCCAGGCCCCTATGTCATCCTCACAGCTGTTAGGATTCCATGTTTCTCAGAAATATGCCCTTGATCTGGTATATAAACCACTCCAAGGACCTGTTCCCCCAAATCAAAAGGAGCGCTCGTCATGGCAGCTCCAAGGGAACATGTCTCAGTCTCTGGTAGAGGTTCATAAATGAAATAGAAAGAGCTTCTAGGTCCTTACTAATATTGACCATTTGTATTAAAAAAGCCAGATTATACCAACATTAACCTCATCACATGGACCACAATTTCACTTTATCATTAACATTAGTGGGTTCAAGTTGCCAACAAGTACCACAGACTGGGCAGCTTAAACGCAGAGCTTTATTTCTCACAGTTCTGGAAGTAGATGTCCTACATCAAAATTGAACTGGTTCAGTGTCTGGTGAAGTTTCTCTTCCTGGCTCACAGCCAGCTGCCTTCTTACTATGTCCTCGCGCGGTCTTTGGTGTGTGCCGATTGGGGGCCTCTCTCTGGTAACTCTGCTTATAAGGATACTAATCCTATTGGATTGGTTCCTTACCCTTCTGACCTCATTTAACCTTAATTACCTTCTGAAAGTCTTCATCTCTAAATATAGCCACTAGGTGTTAGAGCTTCAATATATGAGGATGACACAAACATTCAGTTCAGAAAACCATCCTTTGAAGTGAGAGTAGATGTCCCACCTCATAGTCATTCTACAAGGCCCAGCAAAACTTATATAATCTCAACCATAGACAAGGCATATAGAAAGCAAACATGCTCCTATTCCCCAGCCCTAGCTACGGCAGACATTGCTAATCAATCACAGTATTTTTCCTTCTGAGTCAGGATGGAGTCTCACAATGCTTAATATGGTCTCAGGCAGACGCTGACTAATGTGGGCATCTACACTGGTATGCTTTCAGGTGTATGTGAACCACAACTTTCATTCTCTTGAGCAGAGAGGAGACTTTACTGGCTCATATAGCTAGGAACTCAAAAAATGATTGAACTAGCAAGACTCCTCTCTTTAGTGGCAGAGATAGTTAACAGCAGCTACAGACTTTACCCACTGAGCAAAATCATTTGAAAAAGAGGACCTTGTTGACAATTATTCTGACAACATTCCTGGGATTGGTTTTTTTTTGACTGTCCTGACTCAGATATGATCAGCCATCTTGGGTCATGTACCTATGCTCGCATCAATTAAGTGACAGAGGGAGACAATGTTCTCATTGGCCAGCCTTGGACCACATGACCAGTGCACTTGGGTCACTGGTTAGCCAAGTACACAGGGTGAGGTTCCAAAGGCAGTATAGAGTGAGGATTCCAGGAAGGCAATAGAATCTGGGCAACTTAAACAACAGATTCATACTCTAGCAGAGCCATGTGCCATTCCCAGTGCTGCAGCCTCTGACGTGTGTGTGTGTGTGTGTGTGTGTGTGTGTGTGTGTGTGTGTGTGTCTGTGGGGTGTGGTGCGGGGAGAGAGGGGGTCACAGTGCAATAGGTAACAGTGCAGGGCACCCAGACCTGCTGCATACAGATGGCGGTCCAGAGAGGTCCAGTTTCACTCTGCCACTCCTGTCAGGTTTTACTCTCTCATCAACTTCCTGCTGAGACAACTACCAAACTTTTCTCACAGGATGCTTTTCATCATCTCAAATGCCCTCTCTCCTCATCATGTTAAAAGTGATGTCCAGCACTCACTGCTCCCCAAATTCCTTATTCCTAGATCTCTGTTCTCATCTCCATTTCATGCCAGAACCTCAGCAATAATGTCAAAAATAATAACTAATCCTTAGAACCAGAGTTCTCATCATGACAGCATTTGGTGTCTAATAGGACTCTTAACTGGGATCATCTAGAGACTATAAAATAATAATGCATCTATCAAATCACTAAAAGACAAGTGGCTGAACAAGTTCATTAACCTCTAAAAACAGGCAAACGCAATGTGAAGATTCACTGTCATTAGTCTGCGAAGAAGCTCAAGAATGGATATATAAATTTCTTTAGATCTGATAATTATGGGTATTGTAGTACAATATGGCAGAAATAACACAAATCAGCATGTACCACAATCACATGTTTTTGCTCTAAGTAGACATGACGCCTAACCTACCTATTACATATTTTGCAACAAATTCTCAATGATCCACCCACCTCCCTATTCAACAATCTTCAGGTAAGTGCAGCTGCAGCTCATGAAACTGATCCTTCACTGTCCCGGGGAAGAATCCTGATATCTCTCTAAGCAACACAATTCAACTCAGTTTGGCAAATGTTTAAGTTCCTATAATGTGCAAAGCTTTGTGCTTGGTGTTCTAGGAAATGAAAAGAAGTAAGTTCCTGCTCTCTCTGTTTTCACTCTCTAGCTCATACCTTGTCACTAGCATTCACCATAGCTAGCGATGGAATACATGGGTTCAAATCCTGTCTCTGTCATACACTAACCATTTGATCTTAAGTAAGTAATCTCTATGTACCGGTTTCCTTATTTGTAAAGTAATGATGTTAATTTGATCAATTTAATTCTGAATGTACAAGCCCCCCCCCCGCAAAAAAAAATGAGGAAAAAGTGGAATTTCTTCTTTCTTTCCTTCAAGTCATTCTTCCGCTTTATACCAGCAAGTCTTTCTTTCAGGTCTTCAGAGCCCCATTATTCCCCTTAAGCAAATTACTCCTCACTCTGAGCTTCAGAATCCAGGAAACTGGACTTCAGCAATTTCTATGGAAGGCAGAAAAATGGAAGGGATGACTGTATACTTGTTTTACAAGTGTGAGGTTAGCAGCTTCATTTGGGGTGACCTGGGATGGTGATGATTACCCATGGGCATGATTCTTCTCCCTTGGTGCTGCTACTAATGCATGCCAATGGGGAAAGATTTTCTCTTCCCATCTCTTGTGTCTTCTAAACATAGGCACCTCAGAGATGGCAAGAAGCCAACTGATATTCTCTAGCCTCTTTGCTAAGGATGATGGAATACTGTGATTCTCTTCCAATCTTCCCACTGATGATAGCTGCATCTCATTTCCCCACTAAGATATTCAAGAGGCAAAAAACCTCAAAAGGTTGCATTAACCTTCTTGCTTCTCAGAATTAAGTTCCATTCTAGATATGAGGAAATTTCTTCCTGCTGTAAGAATGGTTATCATACTCCTGGTATAATTGTGGCAAGAAGAATTTGACTTTTTCTGCTCCTGCAAGAGTTGCCAAAGTGGCTGCAAATGACCCCTCTCTCAGCTACCAGCATGCATGGTAGCATTTTGGATTAGAGTCTTCTTGATTCTAGCTCACCCTGACATGGTGACTGAAGCAGCAGAGATGCCCTGCGTGTACACCTGCCCTTTCAACACTCCTGGTTTTTATGACAGTGTTGGCATTACGCCCGTTAAATAACCTTTCCCCCATTAGCTCTGTCTCTTCCATTTTCTCCCTCCACTCTGTTTTTATTTCTATCCTGAAATTTTAATTTGACCCCTTCTTTGTGGTTTTTGTTTATCCCTGTAATTACGAAGTGAACAGACTCTTTGGTGATAGGTTCTTGAGAAATGAGAGAAGAACAAGTGTAAAGTCTCACCTCAACTTGATAAAGAGCTGTGGGTCTGTTTACATCAGTAGAGTTGCAATCAGAAAGTACTAAAAAGCCCAGATTAATGCTCCAAACAGCTTCTGTGTGGGTGGGCAAGGCAATTAAAAGCTAGACATGCTCAAGTCTTTTAGCGGATGTCTAGGTGATAAAAATGCTGTCAACACATCCAAGGAGGACACTGCCAGCTTTTGTTGGAACAACACAATTCTCATGTCCACAAAGGAAACGCTCAGCTTTTCATCAAGTCTAACGTCAAACTGGAGAGGAGTATTAATGTGAGCAGGGAAATGGGAAGAAAGCAATGACAGCGGTGTCTTTGTGTTTAAGGGACAGCCAAGTAGGTACCCATTAAAACCAGGATTATGCTTCAGACCTTAAAAAAAAAACTCTATAAAGTTCTAGGTGGAAAATAAAAAGAGTTACTTTAGGATAACTCTAAAGAACTCCTTCAAAAAGTTTGAAGGATCCTTCAGTATTACCTGGCTTTGTAAC
The DNA here is from genome assembly GCA_004024925.1 of Scalopus aquaticus. Lineage (NCBI taxonomy): Eukaryota > Metazoa > Chordata > Mammalia > Eulipotyphla > Talpidae > Scalopus > Scalopus aquaticus. The sequence goes on along the minus strand of PVIJ01000661.1, from coordinate 190,965 downwards.
TTGGAATCGCTCATTGTCATTGTCCTAAATGTTTGGTTGATCCTCTTTCGTTACCAGAAATCTTGCCATGAATTTCATGTATACCATCTCACTCTTCAAAATTATTTTCTCCATTTCTCAGAAGACAAGACTGGATCTCACACAAGTTAAGAAACATAACAAAAAATATAAAAATATATAGTTTCCAGAAGCAGAAATCAAATCTTAGGATTGAGGAACAGTTCCCATTGCATTTCTGTGCTGCCCCTTGTTGATGTCCACTCTCTGAGAAGGGACTGAGAAGGTTGAGAGTAAAAGAATGAAATGAGATACACAGTACAAACAGCAACAATATGAAAGCTGGAGAAACTACACAAATATTAGACAAAATAGACTTTTAAAAATGCTAGTAGAATTAGATATGGACATTTTATAATGACAAAAGGGTTAATTCATCAGAAAGTTATAGGAATTATAAATATATATGCACCAAACAACAGAGCCCTAAAATAATTGAAGCTAAAATAAACATAATTAAAGGAAGAGAAAGAACATTTAACAATAATACTTGGGGAAATGCTTATGGACTCTGCCATAGTAAAGCAGACACTTGAATTTAGTTTTGTCCAACACCAAAACTTGACAATCAACCACAACTTTTTGCTATTTCTTTCAATTTTTCTCCCAGGCTCTGATGCCATCACAATCCATCATTTTTGAGAGAGTGTTATTATCAGAGGCAACTATATTTCTGTCTTCCTCTCTCAGTTATCATGGATGTGGTTCTGAATATCTTACCGCGCCAGCAGCACTGCCTTCTGAAGACTTAGCTCTATTGTCATGTGTTGAGCGGGTCCTGTTCTGGGAGTCTCACATCATTCTCTAACAACTCCAAAAGGTAGGCAACATAATCCTCATCTTACAAAGCAGAGAAGAGACCCTGAGAGCTGTTGATGAATGTCCTGGTTGATTAGTTAAGGTCATGTTAGCTTTTGGAACAAATAATCCTACCAATGTATGTATGAGTCAAACATAATAGAAATTTACTTTTCATTCACCCAAAGTGTAAATGTTCATGATTGGCAGGTGGCTATCCTCCAAGTGATGATTTAGGGGTGCAGGCTTCTTTCATCCCGTGGTACTTTCACTTTCAAGGTATGGTTTCCTGGAAGTCATGCCAGATGGACAAAGAGGGTGGATGACCCCATGTGGGAGGGATTTATGGGCCAGACCCGAAAGTGTTACTTGTCACTTCTGCTCACTTTCTATGGGCAAGAACTCAACCACAAGGCCACACCTAGTAGCAAAGGGGATGAGAAATCTAAATGTATGGAATTCTGGGAAATGTACCCTAAGGACATGGAAGAAGAGGAAATGGGATTGGTGATCGTTAGCCAGTGCCATGCTGGCTAAGCTGACTCTGTAGAAGCCTCAGTTGTGTCAGTGCCAACCCTGTTTCTCCCTGTTACATCATCACCTGTCAACAGTGGTGCTCAGCAGAGACGGACTGGACTGGAGACAGGTGTCCTCTCACTCTGTCACTGGCTAGATGATGCTGGGCAATTTGTGGAACTGTCCTCAACGTTGCTTTGCACTACAGTAAGACAAAGTGACTGGGCTAACTGTATTTAAACTCCTAGTCAATTCTGGCATTGAAACTTTTACTATGCTAGTTTACTTTTGTGTAGAACAGGTGCTTTCAAAAAATTTTATCCTTTCTTCAAAAAACAGGTCAGCTGGAAGCTTAATATTTGGCAGAGCAGGGCTGCTGGAGGGAGGAGAGGTGCTCTCAGCACCAGGATCAGTGATTTTTTCTGTTTCAATCACTGCACTGATGAATCCCCAGCACCTGTGGCCATACCGAGCATGTGACTGTTGCTTAACAAATAGATATTAAATGCTGATTACCTTGAGGCTTTCAGAATGGGGCAGATACATTATGGACATTTAGTAAATGCTGACTTCTTATTTTTAGTAAGTGTTATGGATGAGGCTATATGTTGAAAACAGTCAGATATCACTGGACTTTATAGTCTGGAGGGTGAAAACTGAAATTGCATTTGGAAGCCCTCTTCTTGTCTGACAGACTGAAAGGAAGTCCCAGGTCCCTGCAGAGACCAGTCAGAACTGGCCAGCCCTCTATAGACAGCATCAGTCTCTGAGTTAGAACAACAAAAGGGCAAGTTTGATCCTTCAGAGCCTACAGATGAAAATCAGAAACCCTTGTCAAAGTGTGATGTTTGACCACTGCACTGTTGGGCATAAGAAGACGATGCTCCCCTTCTTTTCTCAGATACGTAGTCTCAGACTTGTGACAGGTGAGGCAGTTCCCGGGCTCAAATCCTCACTATATTTGATTTGATATATTTGTATTTGATTATATACAAAGCTCTTTATCTAATTATCACTATTAGTGGGATCATTATTTCAGTCCACAAGGAGAGACAGATACGAAATGGCCAAAATAACGATATATGATAAGTTATGCATATTTAAATTGTGGCGAGTGTTATGAAGGTTTGTTATGACAGGACATAACAGGAAGATATCATTAGGTTTGGTTTTTGGGAGGTGGGTGGTGAAGGTTTGAAGCTGGTCTCTTTGGGATAAAACTGTTTAAGTCTAGACTTGACAGGCATCCAAGTGGGTTAGGTGCAGAGCAACTTCCAGGTAGGGTGGCGCGAGGGGGGCTTCTAAGGAAGTTGGAGCTTCTGGGATCCGAAGGAATTGCGGTGGGACTGGCACCCAGTTAGTGAGGGGACAGACAGGAAAGTCGGCTGGAGAGGCCGGGATGTCCTTGTCTAATGCACCCCCAGTAGGGCGGAGTCTTTACTCAGCAATCAATGGGTCTGGCAGGCAAGTGACGTGTTTAAGCCAAGGGGGTCAGGGCCACATTTTCAGGATGCCTGCTCTGACTGCCAGAGTAAGGGCCAGCCTCAGGGGGCGGGGGCAGCAAGCCCAGAGGGGGCTCTTCACACTGCAGGGCACCCCTTGTCAGCCTTCTCTTTCTGCCATTTTTCCACGTTTTCCACATATGCTGTTACTTAGGCAAACTCTTTCTTGTGATGTTTACTAATGAAGTTCTAGTGCTTGATCTTGAAACTGCAGGTCCTTCTAACTGCTGGGGAAAGAATTCTCCTAACGATATTTTAAAAAAATGTCACCTCCCCAACAGCTGTTAAAAAGCAGACACTATTCATTTTGAGACTAGCTTTGCAAATGCTATTTCTGACAGGTCTTCTCTAAGATGCTTGGATTCCAGAGATGGTTGCTCTGCTCTATAAGCAGGACCTTTAACCTCTAAAATGTCTCTAAGTCTATTTGATTGCCCTAGTAATAAGATTTAAAATGACATCTTTATTTTCTGAAAGTGACAATTACTTGTGAAGTTTCTTTCTTTAGCCAGGGGAGAACATTTGCCCCCCCCTTCTTTCTTATATAAAAAAAAATCCCTTTGTAATTCTTTTTTAAACAGAGTTTGATAGCTTTGACTCATTTAAATTAACCCAGGAGACTCACAGGGAGCTTCTGCAAAGTCAGGTGAGACGCTGGAGGTGGTGAGGATGAGAGAGTTGGGAATTGGACAGAATGAAGAAAGCTTTTGGAGATAGAATTAATAGGATTTGGGGAAAGACTGAAGTGGGTGTGGGAGGTGAGAGGGAGTTTTAAGGATGGCTCCCAGGCTCCTGGCATGAGCAACATGAAAGGCTGTCTGGGAAAATAAGGGCGAGGGTGGAACATTCCTTGGAAATCTATATATTTCACAATCAGTTGATGTCAAGAGGTCCTTTGTGCCAAATTTCCCTCCTCAGAGTCCCTGGAGTGAAAACAAAATGTCTGAACAGGCTTGGAGGACATGGGAGTGGGGGTTCTTGGAGGCTCAGAAGGGGAACTCTCCTCCACAGCATCCCCAGGGATGGGTTGGAACGTGGATGGGGCAAAGCGCTGTCCTGGCAGGTCTGCTTGCGGCCCACTCAGCTGTGTCCCCATGCTGCTTAGTGCCTGGGGGCTCAGGGAGTCTCGTCTCACACACGTGGGCGCTGCAACACGGGATGGCGCTGCGGGAAGTGAGGGCTGAGCAGAATAAGGACAGAACCGAATGGCTGTGGAGAAATATGTTGGGAATTGAAGTCCCTGTGAGAGATTAAACACACAGACAGAAATGACCAGACCACATGTAAAGACAGTGCTCTGACCCCAAGTCTGCAGCCACCTCTTCAGGAAGCCAGCTCACAGTTCTGGAACAATCAGCTCCAAATGGCTGGGACAGAATCAACAACTGTCAGTTTCCCTAACTTGTGTCCCCTTTCCAACTTAGAACCGACCAGAGAAAGTCCCCGGTGCCCCCCAGACAGTCACACCAGCCCTCAGCTTCCCCTGCCAATAGCCTCCAGGCGGGGCCCCCAGAGCCTTCCCTTCCAGGATGGAGATTTCTCATCCTCCTCCCTGGCTCTGATTCTCTGCCAAATGCAACTGATGGCGCCTGACTCTCTTGCTATAGCAAGTCCTGGATAAACGGACTTTACTTGTTTCCTTTCTGTGGTCTTCATTATTTCTTCACTTAGCCCCCGCCCAGGTCCTCATTGCGCTACCTTAGTGGGAGCCTGGGGACGAGGAAGGCAGGCTCAGACCTGTTTCTCAGTGTTTGAGCAGAAGCTGATTCTTCATCAGAGGTGATGCCGGCAACATCTGGCATTTAGCACAACTCCTTTCCGGTGCGGCAGAGAATAATCGCGTGGGAGGAGGGTGGTCTGCTGGGACAGACTTGTTGAGAAAGAGTTGTTTAAAGGTTGTGTGTTTGTGCGTGTGTGTGTGTGTACACACATTTTCCTGAACTCATTTATCTTCTTTCCCGAAAGAAAGCCCATGAGAGCTACTGTGTAGCCCTTAGCTGCAGTTGTATAAGTGGCCCACGTGGTGTGTTCTCATCCCAGGGAACAGGCACAGAGCATGTGTGTCACGAGGTCCCCGAGCAGAGCTGGGAAGAGATCCCTTCGGCCCCTCTGCTCCCAGGGTCATAAGGGTCAGGAAGGCCTCGCTCTCCTCTGGCTCCCCCGTCTGACCCACAGTGCCCCTTCGACCACATGGAGACTAACTGACAACCCCAAGACAGACCTGGCCCCTGCACAGTGTGGCTGAGGGTGTGAGTGAAGCGGTGTGAGCCAGGCTGTGAGATGACACCTGGGTAGACGCGGCTGCGGACTGGTGCAGAAAGCCCAGTAGTCTCTGCAGGCTGTGCCACCCTTAGACCCTCCTCATGCCTTTTCTGAAGCCTTTGAGCCATTTGCTGTAAGGAGCCCTGTGGTGTGTGGGCAGCAGCATTGAGAGCTGCTGCCCTCTGCTCTCTCAGAAGGGAAAGCATCCGGGATCTTTGCAAGACTGGGGTTGACAAACAATTGGTCTCCGTGTGGTCGAAGGGGCTCTGTGGGCAGGACAGTGGCCAGAGAAGGGCGAGGGCTTCCTGACCCTCAGGACCTGGGAAGAGAGGTGCTGGAGGCAGCGAGACAGGCAGGGGGACAGGCAGGGCCGGACCTCAGTGGGGAGACAGGCAGAAGGGTGGAGGAAAATTCACACTCAACAAACCTGTGCAGAACCATGGCAACCAGATAAGTGAGAAGTTATTATAATCACAATACACATATAAATCTTGTGCTTTGTGGTTTTGTGTGTTTTTTTTGTTTGTTTGTTTGAAATTACATAGAGGGAGGAGGCGAGAGAGTTGACCAGGGTGTAAAAGGGATTCGTGTAGCCCTACCCCACTGCTTCCTGACTCAGATTTGCCTCCTTCAGTCCCTCACGTCACTCAAACATGGCTGCTTCTATGTTTGTAGTGGTACAGGAAGGGGTGCTGTTACTCTTCCCCCTGGATTGAAAGCCCAATGCCCCTCTGAGGGCATCCTCAGTAAGAAAGGGGCAGTCACACTTCATGAAGACCACACACTACAATTGTGCAGGATTACCCTGTGCCTCACAGTTACCACAGCACCTGAGAGAACCAGAAGCGTCCAGAGAGAGACCCAAGACCTCTCCTGAAGATGGGAGACCACCCTAGGCCTTGGTTCTTGTCCCTGCTCCAAGACCTAAGCCTCAGGAGAAGGCATTTGACATTGTTGTTATTATTACTCTCTTGTGGAACATTCCAGACCTCAGGACAAGGACGATGCATGGTGTGTGGCACTTACTCAGGGAATGTTGACTCTTATAGTCCTACAGATACATGAGCAGGCAGGTGCTCCTGTAACCAATCTGTGGACAAGACTTGATGATAAAGAGCAAAGTGTAATAATAAGGACAAAAGGCACATCTCCTCTGTGTCCTTCTTCCCCTAGACTCTTAACCCCATCGAAGCATGAGGAGGAACACGGCAGACCCCCGCTGAGGAAATTTCTACGAAATACCTGAACAGCATACCTCCAGACTCTCGGGGTCATCAAAATCAAGCAGAAGTGGACTGCGACAGAGCAAGGGCCCCGAGGAGACATGGCAAGTACATGGAATGTAAGCCCTGAAGGGGGTCCTGAAAGACCAAAGGGACAGAGGGGAAACGAATGCACCCCGATAGCGTGTGAAGTCTCATGCCTAGGAGCACACCGACGTTGGCTTCTTAGTACTGGCAGATGCTCCATGTAACAGAGATGTTAGCAGTACGGGGGGCGGGGTGTGGAGTGCATGGGAGCTCTAGCTACTATCTTTAAACATCTCTGTAAATCTAAGCTGATTTTAAAATTAGAAGGTTATTAAAAAGGGGGCGAGGGAGGGTGAGGAGAGGAGATATGGCTTCGTAGTGGGGCACTCGGGGACAGCTTTGTGGACAAGAGTCGCTGGAGCTGAAGCACCTGCCGGGTTTGGGTGGGAGTAGGGTTTCCAGGGGTGGAGGAGGCTGATCAGAGAGCAGGAATCCAAGAGCTTGGTTGCCAGAGAAGTGCTGCTTGTCTTCCTTGTAGATGCGAAAAAATGACACAGTGTTTTCAGTTTTTGACTCCACGAATGTCTAAATCAGGAGGTAATTAGGCAGGCCCGGGGCTAATGAGGGCACATATTGTGTGCGTCGGTAAGGCTGTGGTCTAGGCCTGCCACAGCCTAGGGGCAGGCCTGGGCAGGGGAGGGGGGTGCAGTGGCTCCCTCTCCCCACTCTGATGAAAAACAACTATGTCCGGTCCACACAACACCTGCACATGAATGTTTATAGCAGCTTTACTCATGATTGCCGAAACTGAGAAGCAACCGCCTGCCCCTCAGTAGGTGAATGTGTAAATAACCCCCAGATTCAGATAGTGGAGTATTATTCACCAATTTTAAAAAATGGCCTATCTAATTATGAAAAGACATGGAAGAAAGATAAATACATTTTACTAAGTGAAAGAAGACACTCCTAAAAGTCTGCATATTGCATGATTTCAACTGTATGACGTTCTGGAAATGGTGAGGCCGGGGCTGGGAGCCGGGGCGGGGTGACTAGGTGAGCACAGAGGAGTGGGCAATGGAAGTGCTCCTATGATACTATCATGGCAGACACATGACTTGTCCAATAGGATGTACGATATCAAGGGTGAATGTCAACTGTGGTCTTTGAGTGCTTGTGATGTGTCAATGTGGGTTCATCCGTTGAAACAACTGTACCACTCTGGTGGGAGATGTTGATAATGGGGGAGGCTTCAAAGTGTGGGGACAGGGGGCATGTGGGAAATCTCTGCACTTTCCCTTCAATTCTGCTATGAAGTTAAAACTGCTCTACAGAAAAAAAGTCTTAAAAAACCACAATCACAAAACAAGTCTATTGGGGGTGGAATTGGGGTCCAGATGAATCTTCTTTAATATAGGTCAGGGTGCTCAGCTCATTCATAGCCCCCTAGCCCTGGTCTGTCTGTGAACTTGTGCTGAACAGGAGCCACCCCCAGCCCGGGGGAGAGTAGGCCCTTGGGATTCTGGGAGCAGAGCAGATGTCACTGCAGACACCCGGAGGAGAGACTTGTAGTGGAGGAACCTGGTGCTCCCCATTTCCTTGCAAGTCCTCCCCGCCTGGGGCCGCTGTTAGATGCACTTCCGCACGCTCACCGCTCCAGGGGGGTTGTATTCCTGCCACTTGTCAATCAAGTCAGGATTGTGTGTCGGGACCCCTCCCAGCCGGAAACTGGAAACTGGTCAGAGCTCAAGTGGTGTGAGCATCCTAGGGGAGGGCAAAATGGAGCTGACTGCTGACCTGCCCCTTGGGGGGCAGCTCTCCTTCCTTTAGGAGAAAAGCTGAAAATTCTTTTCTGGCCATTCCCTCTTGATTCCCAAATAAATGACCTGGCCGCCAGGACAGTCACCTTGTGAACAGAAACAGACAGTTGCTAACAGACTATGGTTGCTTCCAAGCTTGGATGAGTGATTTGTCATACAAAGTCCCACTAGATTGTCCCCAGTGCAGGTGGCAGCTGGCGAGTGGGACCCTAATTGGAAGAGGATCCTGTGACCTCCAAACCAATTAAATGATTTCTCAGGAGCTGGGAACAGCTGCGGGAACAAAGCGCTTGTGATAGCTTTGGGTAGCAGGTGAAGTGTTTCTCCTACCAAAAGTCACTTTCGCAATCGTAGGAGGTATTGACTGTGGGTGCTGAATAGTCTGGAAAATTGGTCTCAGGAGAGGCAAGAAAAGTGACATTAGCAATCTGACTTTTTAACAGAGGCTCTAACGAGGCTGAGTTGGATTGTTGGGGAATAATTGCCTCCAACGATCAGAAAAGTTTCCAGGACCAGACTTAGGAGAAGATACCTCAGACACATTAATTTGGGAGCGGCAGAGAACTGGGGGTGAGGGTTTTGGAATATCTACCCCCACCCATGCCACTGGGATTGCATTCAAAAGTGTCCTCTGAGAATATTTTACAGGGTAAAGCTGTTCTTGATCTTGACTGTGGTTGTCAGTGGCATGGTAAGAGACCTCTGTCAAAATGTCATAAAACCTCAAACTTCAAGGGGTTAATTCTACCCTCGGTTTCCCCTGCTGTTCTAGAGCATTCCTGTTTCTTAAGGTTGTTAATTATTTTTGGATCAGGAATGCTATTACTATAAATTGATATGGAAAAAGTGGGGGGCATTTCCAAACTCAAAAAACAACCTACCAAATCATACCAAATAGGAATGCTCTGCTTTTGGATATCAGGGGAGACCTGTAGATGCGATGCTCTGAGCACACACCAGACAGACAGTGTCCCTGCAGCCTCCCCCAGGTAAGTCTCTGTGTGCTCAGAGGCTCACCACACCTGGACACAGCTCCTGAGTTTCCTTGTATCATTTTTTAAAGGAAGCAAGGAGGAGAAATACCAACTTAGGATGATGAAAACTTGGGGGTCTCTAAGCAGTGGTTTGCTGCCTCAGTTCCCCTTAGCACTGCCTGGGGGATCTGACAGTCCCTCGTCCTGGCCACGCCCAACCAGTGAAATCAGAACCTCTGGGCCCAGTCTCAGGATCTTAAACCCCTCACCCCACCCTCAGCCCAAATAGCTTTGTGGTAACAGATTAGAAGCACTGCTCAAGGTCATGATGAGTGGCTGCTTTTTCCCTTTCTTCACTATTACATCTTTGGGGGGAGATTCAGAAGACCAAATATGAGACTGAATTCTCCACTGCATCCCCCTCATAGCATCTTGTGCCGTGGTGAGATATTCCATGGGCTTCCCTACCCAAGGATCAGCTCCCCACGCCCCCCTCCTGCCTCTCCTCCCTCCCGTTGGGGTGTGTGTGCAAATCCTGTCTCCTGTCTCCAGAGGAGGAGCATGTTTCCTGCTCCTACCTCGGATGGGTCCCAGGCCAGGGTGTCCCTCAGCCCTTTAAGCCTCAGATTTCTCATCAGCGAGGAGAATGGAAGGGGTTGGGGAGAAAGGGCAGGAAGGTGGGAGTGAGGGGGTGGAGTGAGGGGGTGGTGGGTGGGGAAGGGTGAGAGGATGTTTCAGCACTCACACTGGAATCTGGGCTCAGACCTTCGCTCATGGTTTTTCACCAGTGGCACCCCGGGGGCAGGACCTCACAGTCTCCATCTCTTGGTTGCCAACAGAAGACCCTGCAGGGTTCCCACAGGAAACCTCGATTGCCATTTGCCAGCTGTCACCAAACCTTATTTCGCCTGGGGATGAGGTGATGGAGCCAGCCATTTGCAGCGGTCGCTTGATGGGGGCTTGAAGGGGGGTGGGTGTTGACAAGGAGCTTGGGGGGCCTCTGGCAGGGAGGTCTCAGAAGCAGATTTCTAAGCATTCTTGTCCTGTCAGTAAGGGGGTTGCCCACTGGGGGAGCCTCCCATGCATTCCTATTCCTTCCTGCAGCACTGCAGGCAGGAGGCTGTCCCCTGGGAGAGGAAAATTGGGAGGCTCAGAGGGAGCTATGTCATGTTGTGAAGCTTTTCCAGAATCGATCAGTTAAGGGACAGTTTTTAAAGGGGCAAAGTGCCGGACTGCAGGAAAAGCTGCGCCGTGGCACGGTCCCTCTGCCTCACTAGACTGCCCCTGCCCTGCAGGGCCCAGGGAGGCTGCGTCCCGCGGCAGGGCCATGCGCACCCCTGGGGCGCCTGCTGCCCTCGTGGAGCCGGGGAGCTTTTTTGTTCTCTCACAGTTCTGCAGACGGAAGTCCAAGACCAAGTCTCTCTGAAGTCTCCAGGAAGAGAATCCTTCCTCGCCCTTTCCTTGCTTCTGGTGTCCTTTGCTTTGCAGCTGCCTCACTGCACTCTCTAGCCTCGCCCTCATCCTTACCCTTTCTCCCGTGTCTTCACGTGGCGCTCGTAGAAGGACATTAGTCACTGGACTTGGGGCCACCAGATCCTCTATGACCTTTACAAAGATCTGTATCTCCAGACACCCTATCTCCAAATAAGTTCTGAGTGGACCTGCCTTCTAGGGGGATTCTATTTAACCGAGTGCTGTACCCCCAGGGCTCTCCCACTCCAGGACCATAAGCCCCTTCCCCTGCAGTTCTGCCTCAGGCCTCACCTCAGCACCGTCCGTGGCCACCACAGTCAGGTTGGTGTTGGAACAGAATCGACGTGAACTCTGTTGGAGGGGACTTTAGCTGAGTGTGAGCAGGGGCATCTCAGGACACGGCATCGTGGTGTGAGGAAAGGGAAAGGGCCTGGATGGGAAGACCCAGGTCAACTTCAGGCATGCCCAGCAGAGAGAACTCAGCGAGTGGCCACTCCCAGAGCAGGAGGCCTCCTGCTGCCCTGCAGCGTTGCCTTCTAAGGCTGTGCACATTCAAAGGCACCCTCTCCTCTGAGGGGGCTTCCTGCCCATAAAGCTGCAAATAACCTAATTATTGTTTCAGAAACTTTCTGAAAATCCCCTTATCTGAACTTTTATTTATCACTCAACTAGCCTTCTTCAGGGTAAATAACCCCTTTCCAAAACAGTGCATGACTCAGCTGAGCTTATCAACAATGGTTTACTTTTTAAAAATACTTTCTATTTGCGGTAACATTGATTCAGGTGCACAGCATTACAGCGCATGCGCCGCTTGGTGATCGTCACCTGAAGTCTAACTTCCGGCCGCCACCAGATGACTGACGCCTTTGACCCACTTTTCCCACCCCAAATCCCCCTGCCCCTCTGCTAACCGGCAACTTTCTCTCTGGATCTAAGAGTTTGTTTTTTGTTTCGTTTTGTCAGATGACTGCTTCCTCTTTTTTTAATTGATAAAGTTTTATTGATTTACCACTGGTTTGCAATGCTATGTAAGTTTGAGGATACAGCTTCACTCCTCCTGTGCGTACACTTTACCCACCACCAAAGTTCCTGCCATTCAGGTTATCAAATTGACCCCTCCCACCCATTCCTTCTCCTCCTTCACCCTTCCCTCTGGCGAACACCATTTTCCTCAGATGACTGTTAACTTCTGAGGTTCATACAAGATCTTTCTTTCTTTGTGTAACCAAATCCTCATCTACTCCATCAAGAACTCACTCCAAATCCAATCAACCCACCTTCCCCCATCGAAGAGCCACCTTAAACCAGACCCCTCCAATCCTATAAATATTGCCCCCTTGACCTCCCTTCTGAGGCAGCGGCCACCCTTGCTGCAGAAAGCAGTGAGCTGGGGGCCTCCCTGGTGGCGCAGCAGTTAAGCACTGCACTGTGGAGCTGTCCAACCGGGCTGCTGCTCCCCTCAGCAGTGTATTTCCTTCGATGCCCTCTGTTCCCCTCAGCAGTGTGTTTCCATCGATCTGCCCGTGCTGCTCCCCTCTCTGTCTCTGGTGAACCCTCTCGCCACCCCACGCCTCTGGCCTGTACCCCAGCTTGTATGCATAAATAAATACATCTTTAAAAAAAAGAAAAAAAAAGAAAGCAGTAATCTGGGCTTGGCTGGCTCTGCAGTTTTCTAGCTGGCATTTTGTGGCAAGTTGGCAGTTGGCCTGTCCCTGAGTGTCCATCTCCTATATTTTATATTTCTAGTTTATATCACTTTATAAAGTCTATAAAGTGGGCTGACGATTCCCTACTCCACCCACCTTACAGACTGTGGGTTCCCCACTCGCTCACTCCACACCAAAGAGGAAGATGGAGACAAAAAAATCTCGTTGCCAGAGCACACACTGACACTGAAAGGCACAGCTGCTCCCTGGGGAGACTTGGAGGCTTTTAAATGCGATATATCTACAAAATAATTCTATAAATTATAGGCTGTTATATAAACTTTAGGGACAAGTATTAGCAGCTAGAGATTTTGTTTCCTTCACCCTCAAACAGAAACTTTTGAAGCACAGAATAGAATCCAGTGAGGCAAAATTGGCCACTTGGTAAGAAATTCTGGGCCCTCAACCAAGAAACAGGCAGAGCCTCCACTCTCCCTGGGCTCAGCTTGATTTGGGAACTATCCGTGTCCTTGCGGGATAGGGACAGCGCTGGGGCCCTTCCTGGTCCCCTCCCACCCCATGGGAACCACAGGAGAAATTACTGTTCAGTAAGCCAAGAAGTGACTACTTAACAATTGGGCACCTACTGAAACCTTCAGATAACTTGGGTTATCCGAACTAAACTTAAATAGATTTCTGATAGGTGTTCTAGGTAAAATAGAGAGGAAAAAATGCACTATTTTGAAATTGTGCAGGATTCCTCTAGGGTTTAGGGGTGGACTTTGAGGGCCTCCTACGTATGTCTGGTGCTGACTAGGATTCTAGGGGTGAGGCTTTTGCAGATCGCGTCATTCTGAACTGCACAATGTGTCTGTAGCTTGGCCAAGGGGGGGCATCAAAATGCAAATTCACATTTCACTTCCCCCAACTGTTCCTACAAGGCCATTTAGACCTAACTAAGATTTGGGCGTGACATTTGGTTCTGTGTCTACATTCATCTCAAATGGACCACCAAGCTTTTCACCCTTATCACATTGACCTTGGGAGATGATTGGTTTCTTTGTAGAATGTTCTACCTTCTGGATTTTGTCAGATTGTTTCTGCGCATGTCACTTTACTTCTTCTCCTTCTTTGATGCAATGTAGCCGTCAAGGCTCAAGTCTTGACTAGATTAATTTTTTGGCAAGAGCACTTCACAGGTTTTTAAAAAATGATTTTTTTCTGATATAAAACGAATTCAAATTCATTGTAGAAGAATGTAAAGAAATATAGACCATAATGCTATGACCCCAAGGTAAACTACATTTTTCTGCATTTCTTGCCAGTTGTTTGTTGTCTGCATGTATACTAGAGGGACAAAGAGAGAAAATACATACATATTCTACCTGGAACAAAATAAAGCTCACAGTCTCTGTGTGGCGAAGTGTATGTGTGTGTGTGTGTGTGTGTGTGTGTTTTGTGTGTGGGGGTATGTGTTCCATCCATTATATGATATGTTTTCCTATTGCTGGGCATTTAAGTTATTTCCAATTTTTATTCTTTACATATATGACAAACATCCTTGCATACAATTCCTTTTTTCTCTTCTTCTCAAACGGAATCACTAGACCAATAGTAAGCACAAGATTTTTGATACACACTGACAGGTGCCGCAGCTGATTGATTCATGTATCAGATGATGCCAAGGTTGATATTACAGAGGCTGCTGACGGGCAAGTTTGGGCAGGCCTGAGCGGGCACAGGGGCTGACTCCATGTTCACTGCCCACTGCAGCTCCAGGGCTGGCGGAGGTCACAGGGTGTCCTGGCTGCGGGTCTCGGCTGTGAGGCTGCACCTTGAAACACCACCCAGCGGTGGCCGCAGCCTCCACCTCGCAGCCCTGCAGGGACTTTCATAAGCACTCAAAGCCCTCTCTGCTCTGTTTCCTGTGCCGAGCCCTGGCCGGAACACACCCCTAGCCCTGCTAAGTACTGGATAGACATGAAAGAGGAGAAGGTTCTCATACGGAAATCAGGTTGAACTGTAGTAGAAATGTGGCCATAGCGGTGGAAGATTTCCAGTCCGCGCTGGCCGGCCATTCTCCCCTCCCATCTCCAGATCAGGCGTGTTTCAGTCCCCAGCAGCCTGCCTTTCTTTAGAGAGCTGACTTCTAACTGTGCCTGGCCCCTGTTTGGTCGGTGAGCTGTGCTGCTTGGTCCTGCGGTCACGTGTTCGCTCTAGGAGCTCTTTTCCAGTGCCCCTTCCTGATATGGTCCTGAGTTTGATGTGGTCAAAACAGAATTTCTGCCAAGGAGCAGGAGCTAAGTATCCACCCTGAAGGCTGTTGTTGGTTAGAGGTACTGAGATTGGGGTCCCAGTGGCGGGCATTCCAGTTTGTCCACACCTTCCTTGATCCGTCCCCCGCTCCTGATGCCAGGCCTGCCCACACGCCACAACTCAGCATCATTGCCAGATTCACTGTGAGATCCCTCTCAGGCTGTACTTAGGATGGCTAATCTCTTCTTTGAACTTCCTTTTGCAAGAGGATGCAAGCCTTCGCTTTCTCCTGTTTGCTTCACGTTGATAATGGAGCCTTGCTGTTTGAACTACTTTGAAATTGGGTCCTGGTACATCAATTTAAGGGTCATTGTTGGCACTGAGATGGTTACAAGGATAACTGATATATCTCAGATATCTCCAAATGCCAAAGCCTGCAGGTATATTGGAGGGTTGAGAAAACTCCCCAGTGAGAGTCATCAAACTCTTCATTTTGTCTGTCTTGATAGCTGCCATTTTTTTCAGGGATACAGGTTGTTATAGTGATGGGGAAGGCTGAATAGGCAGGGTTTACTTTTTAGGTAATTATTTATAGGCAGGGGTATAACCAGTATGAACCACTGTAAAAGTTTTCTCCTTTGACTTGTTCTTGAGACCTATTCCTTGAACACTGGGGCCAGGCTGCCGTGTTCTGTGATTCCCAGAACCAGGTCAGTTTCTGTCTTCCTGGCATTGCTCAAAGAACCCCACAGAGAGCCCACAGCTGCTAAAGAGGGTAGGGAACAACCAGGGCAGGTGGCCCAGTGGCCAGGCGTGGATAGGTTTTATTGGTCATTTTCCACCCACTTCTTAGGCTTGAGAATTTGTATATTTTCAAATGAAATGTCAGAGCTCTTTCATGGCTCCAAATCACTTTCACTTGCAGAAAAAAAGACAGCCTGGCTGGAAAAATCATTTGGTAGAGTGGGGTTATGGCAATTCCTGGATTGTAGAAACTCTTTTCTAATAGTCTGGCTAACATGGCATCTACTCATATTAGAGAATCCTTGGGAAATCCTCTCAGTAGCTACTATTTATGTCTCCACCTGAAATCTCTGGACCACCCAGAACAGCTTGCCTTTGGCTCCTGTGGTTCAGGGAAGCAATCACGTTTCGGCCAGAAGACTCCACGCACACTGCTCCTGCCTGCCGGCTTACCCCTGCGGACAGAGCTATAAACCAGACCAATCACTTGCCAGGTAGATCTCAAGTCTCCCCACCATTAGTGGAAGAGATTCACTCAAAACACAAGATGTCTCATTTTCTAGTTGGGTGTACAAGCAAAATACCGCAGCAATGTAGTCTCCACCGCTCCAGCTGAATGCCTCAGCAGGCTTCCTTACATTCCCAGGCAACTGGCAAGCACAGAAGCGTCTCCTTAGGATCCAAAATCATGCTGGGGACATGAGGACTGGGGGAGGGAGTAAAGGTCCTAGGTGGCTTTTTAACAAGTTTTCAGAATATCTATTTTCAAAAATCACTTTATGTAAGTTCAATGTAGAAAAGTTGGACATTACTGAAAAACACGTAAAAGAAATCAAATCATCTATAATCCCACCAGCCACAGACAACCCTTATTAGCATTTCTGAGTATCTGCTTCCATCTGTTTTTGGTTCATGTGTATAATAATAGCTCACACAAAGTATTCTTTGAAAATTTTAGCCTACCCCCACCCCAATTATTAAATACTGCCAGTCAACACATATGGAGGACTACCTATATATGCCAGGACCAAATTTCCACTCTCTATTACTGGTATTATCTCATTTAATCCTCTCAAATACTAGAAATAAGATACTTTTAACTCTTTCATTTTACAGATGAGAAACTGAGGCACAGAGACACCAAAACCTCTTGCCCCAACTCACTAGCTGACACACAGCACAGCTGGATTCACGCTCTGGCAGCCTGGCCGCCAGCCCCGCTCTCGGCTGTGCCTCACTGTGCTCTGGCTCTCAGTGCCTCCCCCCTCACTGGGACTCACCTGAGTGAGTCCCTGCTGCTTCCTGTCACAGCCTGTGTGGCATCAAAACATGCTGGGTGAAGCTCTTCTGAGCACCTACTATGTGTAAGGCGCAGTGGCTGAAAGTTGAACAAACATAGGACTCTGTCCTTGAAAATCTCCAATGTCGTCAGGAGACAGATACCATTTCCCACAAGCACAGGGATTTGTGGAAAGTCTTCCTGCAGGTAACAGTGAGAGCGGGGACCTGGCTTTAAGGTGACACTGGAAGCCAGACAATAACCCAGTTTTCAGCACCTGAAAGGGGGGGTTGCTCTAAACTGTCATGGGTCCTAGTAGGGCCAACCTGGCCAGGGCAGGGGCAGTAGCATGACTGGAATCGGGAGGAGGGAGAACCACAGTTCTGGGAGGTGACTAATTAGCATGGTGCCCAGATTGCTGGAGGGGACCAGCTACAGAGGAGCCTCTGTACCCTTGCCCCCTCAGTAGGAAAATCTTATGGAGCGTCAATAAGTCAGGCAGGAACCAGGGTCCAACTCCAGCCCCAGAAGGGCAGGGAAAAGGAGGCTGGTTTCCTGCCGCAGTCTGGTCTCCTATAGATCGGGTTCTGGGAAGGCTGGGCTTTGAGTGACAAGGATGCTCAGGGCAGCCAGGCCACAGGCGAGCCTCACCAGAGCCCCTGGTCCTCACTGTCAGTGTCGAGTGCTCCTGGCCAGGCTGGGTGGCCACGCCTCTGTTCCCCTGCGTCACCTGTCTGTCCTACAGGATAATGACATGAATCTACTTACCTCGCCGGGGAGCCATGAGGATGAGAGGAAATGAGAGGCGTGGAAACACTTTGAACAGACAAGAGCAGCAGGCAAAGGCAAGAGGTCGAGAGATGTGTGTTTTTCTTGCAGAAAAAGTAGGCCGCTTTCATTAACATATGTCTCTTGAAAATTGAGCCTGTCCCCTCCAGACTGGTGACCGAGTGACTGTGCCCCCTTGTTTGGAGAAAGTGTCAGGGAACACCTGCTGGCAATGTTTTCCTGTGAGTGAGGGGCAGGCCCGGGGCCCCCAGACATGTCCTCTGGGCAGGCCCTGGGCTGAGAGTTTCCAGTGCAGTCTCACTGAATCCGAGGGTGCTACTCTCGTGCGGACAGGAAGTGAGTCTCGGAGAACCTGGGACCACACAGCTATGAGCCCGGGTGCAAACCTGGAGCTGGCTCCTCCCCAATTTCTCGCGCGTTCAGCCACATCGTGTGACGGTGTCTATCTGCGACACGGGGTGCTGACACTCGGCTTTGAAACAAACCCCCAACTTAAACCCTTTGGGTTTTTAACTGACCCCTAATGGGGTGGGCTTCCCTCTTTGCCTAACAGAGGGTCTCCTGCCGGGAGTTGCTGGAGCCTCTTAAGTGAGACTGAGTTTGGAATAGCAGGAATGGAGAAGCTCATGCTCTGAGGTTACCTTCTCCCTGAAAAGAAGCAGAGAAGTCTCTTACAGGGAAAGCAGATGAGTGCAAAAGTGCAGAAGTAGGGGCTGGGCGCGAGAGGGTCATCTAGTAACACGGTCACTTTGCACATTTCTTTGACTAATGCTTCCCTCAGGTCCAGTTTTGAGTCATGGGACCACCGTCCTCTTTGACGTGCTAATGATGACGTCGGGGTTCTTGTTCTGTTAAAGGCTAACCAGAAAGATGCGACACAGAAGCCCAAGTGGCACTGAGTTTTCTAAGACCCTAGCGTCTGACAGCCTGACCAGGTGACCGTGACTTTTAAAATTCACTGTGGCCCATTATTTCCTTTCCCGTTGACCAAGAATTTATTGAACTGTAGGTTTCATTGTGCTTGGGGAAAGTGGCGTTTAGCAGTGCAGTGACAGTTTCCTTTGGAGTTCAGGCAAAGGGTTACTGGGCCTGGAGAAGCAGGGGACAAAGAGCGGGTGGGTAGTTCTGTCGTGATGAGTCCAGGGCCCCGGGGTGTGGGGTTCAGTCTGGCCCCTTCTCGGACCCCACTGATGGCTCACAGGAGAGCTCTGGGGCTCCGCAAGGCCGAGGGAGCAGCAAGAGCGAAGGCCCTGAGGTCGAGTCTGGAAAGCCAGGCACACAGAAGGCAGATAGCCGGGGGGGGGGGGGGGGGTGACTGGGGGCAGAGTCCAAGCTGAGGTCAGGGGACAGATGGAGCTGTCGACTTATGTCTTTAAATAGAATAGGGTAGAGGATTAGGAACAGAGGCAGGAAACCCAGTTTGGAGGCTGTTGGTGATCTAGTGGCTAGATTCTCGGTACAGTGGGAAGGACAGGCTGACGGGATTTCCAGACATCTTCCATGTGGGGTATGAGAGAAAAAGAGGAGACCAGATGATGCCAAGGTTGATTTTACATAGGAAGAGTTTTCAAAGGACTCTTGTGTAGGTTATCAGAGATTTTGATGCCCTAGGATGTGGGTGGGACTTCTCTGCATAGTTGGGGAACCTGAGGCCAGAGAGAGCAGGGCATCTCAGGTATCGCTTCTTAGGCTGCAGTCATTGGCCAGTCCCCAGGCACTGCATTTCATTGTCTTGTCTTGATTTGTTTTGAGAGAGAGAGGGAGAGAAAGAGAGAGAGAGGACCCAGAAGGGCTGTCCAGGGCACGGGAAGGAAGAGCAGGGCTGAGAGCCCTGTGCAGAGGCCAGTAAGAAAGGGGGACCCGTGGCTGAGCTGGGAGGCTGTGCAGCCACCGTCCCCCCCCCCCAGAGTGGCAAATGTCCTTCACTGACAACAGAGTGACGGAGGAGCCAGCACCATCTACGCCATCAGCTCTCCTCGGGACTAGACTGGCCAGTAGATTCTACTTTCTATCAGCCACCACACCTGCAGGGCCCAGCATGATTATCCAGGACACACACAGGCTCCCTGGCCTTGGAACAAAGGGGGAAACCCAAACCCTGCGAGGGACTTCTGGGAGGAAATGGGATGAACGGTGCCCCAGATCGGGTGCTTCTGCACTGCAAAAAACTTAAGACATCTTGTCACTGGTGTCATCAGTCAGAGTCCTGGCAAGAAACAGAACCAACCTGAGGTCCCCAGGTAGGCTGAGGAAACCAGGAGACTAGCTACAGAGGGGGCGCTGTTGCCACTCCCGAGCCTCAAGAGGTGAGAGGGAGGAAGAGGTATTCTCAGAGCCCGAGGGAACTGAGGTCATGGGCCAGGCCACAGCAGGATCCCCCGAAGGAGACCCCTGACTTCTCCCCTCGTGGACCTCCACCCCCCTTCTGCATGGCCAACCCAACCTGAACCCAGGGGTGAGGGATCCCTGGCAGTGCAGTCCTGCCGCTGCTGCCCAGTGCCCAGGACAGGGCAGAGAATGGGTGAGGGGAGAAGCAATGAGAGAATAAGTAGCACACCCAGAAATACCTCAAACCTAGGGGAAAACCACACTGATTGTTCGTTACGGCTTTCCATCGGCCCTGGCTTAAGTTGCAGCTGGAGGAAATCAAGTTCTCTGGAAAGAACATCCTGGTAGGAATAATGATGAGGCACTAAAAACCAGAGGCTGTAAAATCCAGACTCTTGAGTGTTTTCCAAAATCCTTGAACAGTCATTGGCTTCAGATAGGAGAGACCTTCTAGGCGGTGGAGGGAAGGCTAGAAGATCCTTAAAGGCCTTTCTGGTTCCAGTACTTACGTCGATGATGCTGCATTTTCCAAAATGATCTATGTAATTTTGATTGAATGGAAATATAACTCATTTTCCTGGCAAATTGTATGCTAGTACATTAAACTCAAATGGCTACTAAACAATAATCTTTTTCGGGGTAGACACAGCTTGATAATTGGAATGATGTAGATGGGTCTTAAAGTCCTCGGAAATTCTACATAATCAGAATTTGAAACCAAAAGAAATTCATTGTAAACTATGACTAAACACCTTGCCTTCTTAATGTAAAATATTTTTTAAAGTAATACCTTTTTTATTCCCTTCCCCTCCTCCACACCCCCCAACTAAGATTTAGGTTCCCATAGGAGATCAGCTGGTCTTTTGATTTGAGCAGAATTTGCAACTGATTATAAAGTCAAAGATCAATGCTTAACCAAAATCAAGTCAGCCTGGAAATTGTTTTTCTTGCCCTGAGCTGTGTAGGTGGCTTTTCTGATAACAGGCGTCACTCAGTGTTGGCTTTCGGGAGGCATCTGCGTCTGAAGTGCCCTGCCACTCGCTGTCCCCTTCCTCCCAATACCCAGGCAAGTTGGTGGGTGTTCTACCGTCGTCCTATGTAGCTGTCCTGTGGGACCAAGACTTGGCTACAGAACTGTGAATTCCCTACATCTGTCCTCAGAGCTCAGACCTGTACCGAGCCTCGAGGCTTCACTAGCTCGCACCATCTTAGCCCTCTGTCTCCTCTACCTTTGTTCCAGGACCCCTCGGCCCTAGAGCTTGCTTGCCTAACCTTCCTGTTACTGAGCCAGGAGGCTAATGAGAATCCAGCTAATCGCCAGTAGGATCAGGCCCTCCACCCTGCAGAGGCTTCCTGCTTGGGGCCATGGTTCCAAAGCCAGGTGAAACTTGATGGTTGCACATGCAGATGGCAGACAGTGGGCTTAGAAGTGACCTAGGAGTCATTAGCATGCTGAGATGGAGACTTAAGATGCTAATGAGACATGTGATATAGGACGATACAGCAAGTGTCCTGCGCATGTCCCCGCGGCACCCAGCCTAAAATACTTTCCTGCTACCAGGGCCTGGTAGTCAACCCCATAAAACCAGGAGCCCCGCTGCTCTCAGACTGAGAGTGTGGCTGGGGCATTTACTGCCCCTCATTGTGTGATCCATAATAAACACTCCTTACTTGAAACCTATTACTAGCTTTTCAAAATTTGGGGGGATTAATTAGTAGAAGCCAGACAAAAACCCTTCAGAATATGTTAAAAATCTTATGACTTACATGGGTTTCTGTTTTCACCCATCTTTTTATTTCGCCTCTCATAGGGATTTTTTTCTTTTTTTGAGAAGGAATTCTAAATTATAAGAGTTTCACTCCCACTGTTTCTGAGGAGAAGGGATTTGGAGTTGTTGAGTAAACATCTTAGCTTCATAGATTCTAGGAAGTGGTTAAACAAGAAAGACTAAAAATTAGATTTGGATGAGTAGGTGAATGGATACATTAGTCTGAGAACTGTATTTCCTCAGAGTGGTCAAAGTGATCTGAGAAAAGCGGAAGAGGGAGGAAGAGAAGATGAGAGGGAAAGGGGTGGAGAAAGAAGGGGGAGAGAGGGAACGAGACCAGATGCCACACAGACTTAGCGGAACGAGGAACTCTGGATCTGAGAGAGAATTTAGCAAGATGTTTGTAACTACTGACCTGCCCATTTGAACGACCCGACCCACGCAGGGCCACACAGAGCTCCGGGTTTACATGGGCTTCACCTCCTTCCTATGTGAGGGCAATGGGGTGGCCCTCATCCTTCAACTTTTAGACTCTTTCTCCTCTCCACTTCCTCCAAGCTTTGCTCTGTCACTCACCCATTTCCCATCTTCACTATCTTTCTCTTTCCAGAGTCCTTCTCTGAAGCACAGAAACAGGCTAGATTCCCCTTTGTGAAACTCCAGCTCCCAGAGGGCGTGGAGATTCTTCTCTGGGCTGCTCTTCCCTGTCCTCGGACCCCCTCCTCCTCTCACCCCGGACGAGGCTGCATCATCATTCTCTCCACAACCCCTTCCGGCCACTAACACCCCTCAGAGTCTTGAGAATATTGAGTATGACCCTGGCCTGTTCATCTCCCCCCACACCCCCTGCTTCCTGAGGTCCAGTGCGTTCCTCTGTCTCCCAAGTCCTCCACTCTTTCTTCACTACTTCCGTTCTCTCTGCCCCAGTTCTCCCTCCCAGTTGCCCCAGGCCGGCCCCACACCACTCCCTGCACACATCGCAGTTCTGCCCACACTCCTGTTACAGTGTAATTACCCAGGCTCTTGGTGTTGCTTCCTCCAACCCTAGAAAGAAGTGCAGTGCTCTCTGTGACAGCCATGCTTCCACAGTAATGAAGAAAGTAGACTCTCCTGACAATCAGGTACCTTAGATCCTCTTGGTCTGCGAGGCTCAGTAATAGCTTGGTGCCTTTTGGTAAGAAACGAAGGGCTGAGGCTTGTGGGGATGAGTGAGTGCCCTTTGGCCAGGATTCAGGGGGTTGGATGTAAGAGCAGATCCAAATTTCATGGGATCCTCTTAAAGAAAAAGAAGATTAAAAATATCATCGAAAATTTTACAAAGCTCATGATCACGGGAACTCTTTGCCAGGGCCTCCCACAAGTGAGTGACCCTGGAGATAAGCTTCATTAGAACGCTCATCAATCTCCCTCCGGGCAGGTATAACCACAGGAAAGCCAGACCCACTTGGAAATTCACAGAGATCTTGGAGAGCTTTGGGGTCTATGGGCCATGCAATTGGAGGATTTGAGTTAAACTGATCTAGATCTTTCCTGGGTTATAATCACTCTCCTAGCTTCAGGAACAAAGTCTAATTTCAGAGGAGGAGAGAACAGGGAGACGGTGCTAAGAGTAGCTGTGGTCCCACCCTGGAAGGGTGAGTCTGAGAACCTGGATTAACTGGGGAGTGGGAAGGGGATGACCCCAGACCTGCGGAGCAACATAAGCTAGCTCCTTAAAAGCTCTTAAAGACTTATTAGAAAATTACAATGAAGAGATTCCCTGCCCTCTTCTCCTTCCCAGGGCACACAGTGAGATCTTTTCTCCACTCTGATTACCCTCATTTTAGAGCTTGGAGAGAAGCTAATCAGAGGGCTAACATTGAATAAGCTACTTCAAGTGCAATTTAGAATTCAGCATGATGAAGGGAGGCATTGGGTATGTGATTATAAAGAAGCATCCAAAGTAATTAAGGCGTGAAGATGCAGGGCTCTCTATTTAGGGTGAGAACATGGACAGGAACAGTCAGAGAAAA
Organism: Scalopus aquaticus; assembly: GCA_004024925.1. Lineage (NCBI taxonomy): Eukaryota > Metazoa > Chordata > Mammalia > Eulipotyphla > Talpidae > Scalopus > Scalopus aquaticus. Next base: position 167,493 of record PVIJ01000661.1, on the reverse strand, counting down.
CAGGGGCACCATTCACCACTGTTCTCAGCAGCTCCCACCTCTGCACACCAGCCAGCCACAGAGAGCCAGCTTCAGTGTGTCCCTAAGTGTCCAACAGCATCTCCTGTAATCCTCACAACCGCCCTAGGAGATAGGTGTATTAGTTTCTTATTGCTGCCGTAACAAATTATCACAAAGTTAATGGTTTAAAAGAAGGCACTTTTTATTTTCTTTAAGTTCTGCATGTCAGAAATGTGAAATGGGTCTCCCTGAGCTAAAACCAGTGTGTCAGCAGGGCTGCATCTTTTCTGGAAACTCTAGGGGAGAAATCATTTTCTTGCATTTTCTAGCTTCCAGAGGCTGCTCACATCTGTTGGTTCCTTGGCCCACCTCCATTTTCAAAGCCAGTAATGACGGATGAAATCTTTTTCAGGTCACATCACTGTGACACTGGCTCCCCTGCCTCTCTCTTATACATTTCAAGACCCTTTGATCACATTGGGCCCACCTAAATAATCCAGAGTGATCTCTTTATTTAAAGTCAGGTGATTAGTAATTTACTTCCCCTATGCCATGTAATGTAACATTGTCACACATTCCAGGGATTAGGATGTGGACATCTTTGGGGCCATTATTCTCCATATCATAAGTAATATTATCCTATTTTCCAGGTGAGGACAGAGAGGTCATATGACTTGCTCAAGGTAACACAGCTGCTGAGCAGTGAAATGCAGATTCATCCAAGCCACCTGATGTCAGCCTTGTGTATTTAATATTTAAATTGTACACTTTCCACATATCCCTTTTTCTTTCATTCGACACTGTGGGAACTGTGTGGATAGAAAGGCAAAGATTTGGTGTGAGGTGAAGGTAGCAGAAGACCCATAGGAAAAAGTTGTCTGGGGGAGCAGTGATTGCTGGTGGTCTGAATATGCAGAAGTAGGACAGGCATAGTGTGTGCCCCACAACAGAGGCTAATGGGTGACCGTGTCCCTGGGCTAAGTCACAATAGACCTGCATTCAAGTCCCAGCTTTGCTGCTGATATCTGTGAGCCTTGCAGATAATAGCTTGATCTCTGAGTTTTCTCTTCTGCAAAAATGATGAGAGCCCACCTTGAAGGTTTGTTGTGTTAACTAAAGCAACCTCCATGAAGCCCAACTGCACCCGAGGCACAGACGTTCTTCCATAAAATGCTGTTTTTCCTCCTTGCTTTCCGTCAAAGAAACCTAGTTCTCACGTCTAAGTATTAAAAGGGGAAATGGTAGCTGAGATTCCTGGAATCCGAGGAAGCAGACCCGAGGCACAGGCAGGACGACAAGGGGCTCCCTTTCATCTGTCGTGGGCAGTTAGTCCACATTAGATTTAATTAGGAAAAAAATGGCTCTGCAGCCAAAACAAGATTTAAAACACCAGTATCCTCCCTTCCTGTCTTCCCTGTGTTTTAGAAAAGGCTGGAAGACAGGGAGAAGAGAAGATGTCCTTCAGGGTCAAAATTCTTTGGTTGCAAGCAACAGAATCTGACTCCGAGAAACTGAAATGAAAGTTGGAACTTGGTGGAAGGACAAGGGACTAAATTGAAGGCAGAGCTGAACAGCTGGGTCTCAGGAAGGCGAGAGCAAGGCAGCTGCGGGACCAGCCAGTAGGAAGGATGGAAAATCTCTTCAGGGAAACAGTGCCCCACATGGAGCCCTTCTCAGCTGGGCTCTGGGTCCATGAACCACCCGCCTGGGACACAGTCACTGACTCCACTTGGGGTACTTGCTGGCCCCCAGTCCAGGCAGGCAGAGAAGCGTAACTGACTGTCCCTCCAGACTGTACCTCCCAATGGCAAGAGGGGATTCCCATGAGAGAACCTGGGTGCTGGCAAGTAAACCACAGGTGCTCAGCACACCCGGAGTCACCTTTTACTATGTCTGTAAACTATCTTCCATCCCTGGCCCCCAGCTCCAGGATACCCTTCACCTCCACGTTCATCCTACTTATACTGCAAAGTATCTTTTTTTGTGATCATTGCCATTGAAAAGAAAAACTTCATATTTCTCAATGCTTGGGAAAGAGAAACAATACGTGACGTTATGTTTTATTGCACAGCCAATGAGTGAGATGAAGCCCTGCCTGTATGGCTGCTTGCTGTATCAGCATCAGTTTCAAGAAAAAGGACCCATCTGGTTTAAGCCTGATTTTTATAGCTGAGAAACAGTTCTGAGGGATGGCTACCTACTCAAGGTCACAAGGCAATTCAGAGGCAGGATCACTTCTAGCACCTTCCATTAAATAGTCCAGGCCTTCAAAGTTTCAGTCCCTCAGCAAGGCAGGGCCTCCTGTTATCTCAGAGGTATGACTTTGCCCCATCAGGGATAAGTAAGTGAGTGGCGTCTCCTGGAGTTGTGTCCTAGGACATCTCTGCAACCCAGCACCTGGGATGGACTCTGGGGGAGCAGGGGGCTGCCTTTGAGTACATATGGGAGAGTTCCCCCCCCCCCCCCCCGCAGGGAATCCTGAGTCAGACCTGCTCCCTCCCTCCACAGTCAGTGCTCCTAAGGGCTTAAAACAGGAAATAGAAAGAAAAGAGAACCCCCTGCCGTCTCTGATCTTACAGAACAAGGCCAATTTCTCACTTTGACAGAATCAAAACCCAAATCTGTCTTACTGAGAGACCAAAGGAAGAGAGAAAGTTTAATAGATATTTTTTTTACCCCCTTAAACTGTTGGATCCCACTTGAAAGGAAAAGCGTTTGTACCAGTGAGAGACAAGTGAGATAAGAGTCCCTCCAGCCTGAAGAATTTGAAGCTCGACTTGCCCCTGACCCCACTGCCTGTGGATGTGGGTGACAGTTCATTTGAACAGGGGTTGCACAGCTGGAAGAGGGGATAGGTTTCCAGAAGAATCTGGGGTCTCCTTCTGTCCAGTGACTTCAAACCACTTCCTAGCGTTTCCAGGAGGGCAGAGCATAGTGAACAACTCTAGTTAAACTTGGCCTTGGGGAGAGCCTCCCAGCCCTACCTCCAAACTGGGCCTAACTGTCTTGCTCTGAAGTCACTGGAATTCAAACCCAAACACCTCATTTTACCTTTATTACATTTGTAGGCTGTCCATGTACCTCAGGCTTTTCTTCAAGCATCGGCCACTTGAGTCTAAAACAAAACAAAATAACCTGAGACCAACCAGCAAAATGAACCCAAACCAGTAACATTTTACCAGGAATAAAATATCCTGTTATTTCACTTTAAACCCAGACACACATTGCCTTGGTATCATATATACCTCATTTTACCTTTTCAGTCGAGCTGGTGACCAAGGAGTCAGTGGGTCATTCCAGAGGCTACCCTTGGGATGACACAGTGGGCGCAGTGTGGGAAAGTCAGCCCAGGTCACCACCCTGAGGACGGCCTGCGTAGTGTGGGAGGAGAATGTGTGCTTGGAAGTTAGGTACGTGACTGAGCTTGTAACAGAAACAAAGCAGTTCATCTGCAAGTGATTTCACTCATCCAGCCTTCAGAAATGTCCAGAGCAAAGCTGGCCACTAAGTTGAGTGCTGGGGGTGATGCATCCCAAGGCACTCCCCCCCCCACCCCCTGCCAGTCTGGCGAGTGAGGAGTGAGAGAAGGCCCAGAGGCAGACAATCTGGATTCAGACCTGAAAAGAAAAGTTTAACATTGTTTGATTATCTTAAAATTGAGGTAGAAATTTGACCTTAATTTTATAGAAACATTAAGAATCAAAAATCCATTTTAAGTTAATCAGATTGTATGGAATCAGATTTTAGGGCTGAGGTAAAGCTGGGAGATCATCAAGTCCACCCCACAATTGCTTTATTATCAGAAGTGGAAACTGAGGTTCAGGTGGGCCCATGAAGAATTTTCCAAATAAGGAAGAGGGCTCATTTCCCTCAGGTGAGGAAATTATAGTCTCTGTAAGGTCACGTATGGTGGGGAAAATATACAACATGATAGCTACTTGCTGGTCATGGGATTCTATTTACTTTTGAATTTCCGTGTGTCATTAGATCAGAATGTGAGATTTGGATATTTACCAAAATGAGGTCGTGTATCTGTACTTAGTCTTCGTCAAGAGTAGAGTAGTTTGAAAAATAAGGAAAGATCAAGAAACCACAGAGACCAGAGGAGATCATGGGGACCTAGAGACAGAAATGTATCACAGTTAATTGTGAGGTTAACAATGGCAGACTAGGGGAAGTGCATACAGGCCCTTTTACTGTACTGTCTTTGCAATTTTAAAACAACCTAAAATGATTTGAAAATAAAAAATAGTTTCTAAAGAAGAGAGCCTGGTATGGTAGATTGTATTTTCTAAAAATGGCTGCAGCAATATTTTCAGTTCCACATGCTCTTTCAGAAGTTTGCCACTTCTTCATCAAGAGGTGGAGTCCGCGTTCTATCCTTTGAATGGGGGCAGGTTACTTCTCTGTGACTCAGTTGCCTCCACAATATGGGGTGAAGGCTGGGTTTGTTTTTTCTATGAAATAAGATAATATGTGTAAAGCACTTAGTGCTTGGAAATGCTGGATGCCATTTTTGTTCAAGGCACGAGTTAGGAATCCAGTTATCAGAACTGGGACGTAAGGTCAGAGCTGAACTGGCAACCAAAGTATTTTAAATTGAATCCCTGGAGTTCCTTAAATGATTCCTGCTTCAGGGCCTCCCCGGTGGCGCAGTGGTTGAGCACTGCGCTGTAGAGCTGTCGGCAGCGGCGACGCGAGTTCGACGCCCGGCCAGGGAGAATCCCACATGGTGCGGCAGACCTCTCCTGCCTCGCCCGCTGCTCCCCTCAGCAGTGTACTTCTGATCTACCTGTTCTGCTCCCCACTCTGTCTCTGGTGAACCCTCTCGCCACCCCGCGCCTCTGGCTTGTACCCCAGCTTGTATGTATAAATTAAAAAAAAAAAAGATTCCTGCTTCAGGGGAGAATCATTCTCAGGGATGGAGATACCAAGTTTTCAGGTCAGCTCTGGCAGGAATGAGATGGAGAAGACCAGAGATCAGGAACAGACATTAATGTGTAGCGCTTTGTTCAGGGAGGAAAGAATTCTCCATGGTGGGGTGGGGGGAGATGATCAGGGAGGGGAAGGTAAGGTGATTGGCTCAGGAATGGGCATGTGACCAAGTTCCTCCAATGAGATGTGATGGGAGGTCTCTGGGCAGAGCCTCTGAGAAAGGTTTCCTCCTTTCAACAAGGAGATAGTGAGAGAAATGGGTCCACTTGCCTCAGAACTGTATGGATTGAAATGTGGCACCTGGAATGGCCACCACCAGCTTGTTACCACAAGATGACACTAAACAGGACAGCCAGCCTCTGGCAACATCAAGTTGCTGATTGTACCTTTCCTGAGGTGAACCTCCTTTGCCTCGTTATATGAAATAACAAATGAAAAACCAATTTGAATCGGTTTTCAGCTACTCACAGCCCTGATATTGCAGAGCCTGAGGAAGATGGACTTGCCGCCATCTTATTTTACAGTGGAAGGAACTAAGGCCAAGAGAGACAGCCAAGTGTCCAGGTCTCAAAGCTAACTAATGACAGTATACAACAAGGGACTTACTACCTCCCTTGTAACACAGGTCTCAACCTATTATAGAACACAGTTTCCAGAATTTTCTGGCCTCGCCCCACACCCCATCTGCTTAGAGCTTTCTGTCATGAAAGTGTCTTTGGAAGTTCATCTGATTTGAATCCAGCAGGCAATATTCTATCTAATTAAGTAATTATGAGCAGGAAGACTACATCTCCGGAGCCTACCTGTGTTTCGTGATGAGCCTTTATTAAATCCTCACTGGTTGTTGTGACGGATGCCAGGGGCTGCAGAGACCTCTGGAAGCAGGTTCCTGCTGGGCCACAGTGGGGGCTGTGGCAGTGTCTGTTTATAGAATCTGAAGTCTGCATTGGGCTAATTAGCTCCATGTGATTGTCAGATTAATGTCACCTGGGCCAGAAGGTCTGTTGTTTTGCTTTAGAAAAACAAAACCCTTTGGAGATGGCCGACAACTGAGCTTGGAAAGAGCCTGACTCCTCAAAGTTAGTGAACCAGAGCACAGCAAGCAATATGTTGAGCAAGTGTGCTTGGGGATGTGGGAGCGAGGACCCGGAAGGAAAATATGTTGATTTGCCTGCTTTCCTCACACACATATACATACCCTCGCCCACAAGCACATACAAGGGTGTGCAAAGTCCCCAAGCAGCAGGCAGAAGTGGGCCTCTGAGAAGACGCCCTCTGTCGGAGTAAACTGCTGTTAGCAAAAATTCAAACTGGAAAATTCAGGAAGAAGGAAGCTTGGGAAAAGCCGGGTCCTAACAGAAGCCACCGCATCTTGGACACTATGTCATGGCTGTAGTTCCCCAAGGGTTGGCCCTGCAGCTCGAATTCATGGCAGTGATATTTCAGCACCAGGCCAACGTCCTTCCCTCAGAAGGACTCCTCCAAGAGACGTGCTGTCCGTAAATGTGCTACCTGCTGATCTGTGGCTGTGAGGCAGGCCAGGAGATGCTCCAGAACAGCATTTTCCCTCAAGGAGACGGAGAGGGTGAGGTCCCCTGTGGGCAGGTCTGGGGGGTTGTAGATGTTTTGTGGCCCAGGGGTCTGTTTCCTGAGTCGCTCTTTGGGGTGAATGGGAACCAATGCAGGCAAGGAGAGGCGGTGAGAGTGGTCCTATGTGCAAATAAGATTGTGTGAGAGTGTGTGTGCGCGTGCACTTGCACACAGGAACCTGGGACTGTGTGCCTCCCTGAGCATGGGGACTGCCTAGTGCTTTGAGGGGAGAGCGCTGGGTCAGCAGTTGAGTCCTGCTGACAAAAACACAATGTGAGCTCCCCATGTAACTTTCAATTTTTTAGTTACTACATTAGAAAAATAAAATTGATTTCAGAAATTCGTGTTACTTAACCAACGTATCCAAAATATTATCACTTCAATATACAGTAAGTATACTATATAAATGTGATATTTTCCATTCTCTTTTTTCTTATAGAATCTGCAAAATCTAGTGAATAAAAAAAAAAATCTGGTGTGTCTCTTACACTTAGCAGCAACATCTCAGTTTGGACCAGCCACTCCCTGAGTGGTCAGCAGTGATGAGGCTTGTGGTTCCTGTGCTGGGTGGTGAGGTCAAGATTCTTGGAGTCCCTACTTGGTTGCTTTCTAGCTTTGTGGCCCTGAGAAAATTATTGATCTAGTTTGAGCCTCTGTGTTGCCATCTGTATACCGGTACTAGAGACAACCCACTGCATGACAGTGATTTCCGGCAGCGTCCTGTGTGAAAGGCCCAGCTTGGACAGTGGTGTGCTGGGACTGGCTCATGCTGATTCACGAGAGCCAGTTGTTAAATGCCAGAAATTTTGTAATCTGGTGTTAAACCTTTGGTCTCTTGCAGTTGGGCAAGGAGGGAGAACATTATTCCGTGGAAATGAGCAATGCTTGAAACCTAGCTTCGCTACTCCAGATAGCCGATGGTTAGGCATTTACCTGCACACCACTGAACTATTGTGTGTGATTGCAGAGTGAGTATGGCCCACAGCCTTCTTCCCTGGCTGTTTTCCCCTCATTGGGGCCTGGTCATCTCCTTTAGGTGTCCCCATTTGTTGCAGCCCCTTCCACGTTATTCTTTCCCGCATTGAGAGGCAGCGTTGAGCACTGATCAAGTCAGCATGGTCTGGAGTGGACCCAGTTTCTACCATTTACTAAATTTGTAACTGTGAGGTTATTTCCCTTCTCTATGCCTTCCTCTTCTTTCTGTAAAAATAATGCCACCTAAGGAATAGGATCAGTCTCGCTGAAGAGTAAATACTATCCTTGTTAAGTGATAGAACAGTACCGGGCACGGGGTATGTGCTCATAAATGCCCCCTTCTCTATAGCTGTCTACGTGCTGGTGAGGTCGGGGGCAGGTAACGTCACAGGCAGGTCGAATCTTGGTTTGTACTTCCTTTCGTTCTCAAGATGCTGTCTTGCTTACAACCCAGAGTCTGTCTCCAGCTAGATCTCCTGTAGTATAGAACTGGCCACAGCTGAGTGCAGTGGGTGCTGGGTCCAACACCATCCGAGGAGTCAGACAAAGATGTTCCATGGGTGGGCTAGGAGATAGGAGTTATGGTGGGAGACGGCCTCTGGGCTCCTATGGGTAACAATAATCAGCATCATTCCATGGGCTCCCACACCCTTTTGGTCAAAGACTTCCCCATGGGGTGTTAACTCCCCCATACTTCCAGGCTGTCCTTGCATAGGTGTGAGTGGGTTTCCTCTAGGTCCCAGGCCATGACAGAGAAGCCCCAAGATGAGAGGCAAGAGGCCTGGGGCACATGATGTCAGGTTGTACCTGCAAACACCCCAAAATGGTCTCCCCAGAGCTGGTTAGACTAAGGGATGGGGTAAAGGGGCAAGTGGATCTGAAGAAGTAGCCAACACAATCTTTGTGGTACGCATGTACTTTTATCCTTGTTTTTGCCACTCAACATGTATATTTTCTGTATTAATCATTAGTTCTCATGATTTTTAATGATTGCTTGTCCATATTCCCAGTAAATAAACAGAAGCACATTTTGAATATAACTGATAGGTAGACTTTGTGTTATTTGCAAAATAGTGGCAAGCCAGTCCACTGAGGTGACCTCTGAAATGTCATTTTATATCTTTGTGGCATTTCTTGACTCAAGAGGGTAATGGGAAGGTATTGATCTCCTTATTAAACTCTTGTGCTACAGTTTCCTTTGGAAAATAATGAATGCAAGTCAGGAAAAACAAACCTACTGATTTTCAGGCTCTAAATAAAAATCTCTCCCTTTTTTACCTCCCCTGTGGCAATAATTTCAGGATGGCTGAGTAACTCTGGATAAAGGTGGGGTTGGATACGATTTATCTCTGTTTACTCAGCCATTCAACACATACTTATTGAGTGTGTGCTATATATCAGGTATAGCACCAGGCTCTGAAGACCCAGAGGTAAAAGAGCAGCTGTCCTCAGGGAATCCGGGGGTGCGATCATGTGAACAAACAGTCACCTCTTGTCATATGATGCTGGGACCATAAACACAGGACACAGGAGGGGGAAAATGTCTGACATTCATTCATCCATTCACTGACTGTGCAGTTATCTCTTGCTGGGTAACAAACTGCCCCAACATTTAGCTACCTAAACAACCTTTAATATTATCTCACCGAGTTTTGGAAGGTCAGGATTTCAGGAGCAGCTTAGTGAGGTGGCTTTGGCTCGAGGTGTCTCACAATGTTGAAGGATAGACTGGGACTCAAGACGCAGCTTCTAAAATGACTGTGCCATGTGGCACTTAGCAGGAGGTTGTAGCTTCTTGCCACTGAACTGAACTGTTTGATTGCTGGGGACATCATTGCTCCAGAGCAGGGGGTCCTAGAAAAGGAGGTTGAATTCATGACTTTCTTTTTAAGATCTAGTCTCAAAATGGCACACCATCACTTCTTACACCTTGTATTGGTTTCACAGGATGATGCTGTTCAGTATCAGAGGAGGCTCCCCAAGAATGGATACCTGGAAATAGGATCATCGGTAGTTGAGAGGTAAGCTACCACATCGTTCATTGATTTCTCTCATTACCATTTATTAAACATCTGCCAGGAGTCTGGCACAGTGTTCAGGATTGGGGATACCAACATGGTTGTGAATAATTGAATTCAGAGACCAGATATTTGTTCAATTTTCTATCTCCAGTGGCTGCAACACAGAAAGTCTCAGTAAATGGTTATTGATTTGTCAAAAGGAAACAAAATGTTGTGGGGAGAAGCTGGGCCTCTGTAGCCAGTCTATCTAGGTTCAGTTTCACGTTCCTCCTCTATATCCAGATGCTTTTCCAATAAAATATAAATCCAGAGTTGGTTTACATGACTGGCAATGAAAAAATCCTAGTGGATACATCCATTCGTTTTTTCCCACTAATCTCCTACTCATTCCAGGCCCCACCCATTGCATTTATTTGCCCTGCTTGTCTCTGCAGCCTCCTTTAATCTGGGATGGTTTCTCAATCTTGCCTTGTCATTTATGACCTGGCCACTTCCAAAGAGTACTTGTCAGGATTCTGTAGAATGTCAGAGGTTTTCTCATGACTAAATTGAGGTCATCTTGGACAAGACAACATGAATCATGTGAGCGATCTGTGATATCATCATGTCTTATCACTGGTGATGCCGACTTTAATCACTGGGTTTAGGCCGTGGGTGTCTTTGCTCAGTTTCTGTTTCTCCTCTCATAACTGTATTGTGGGGCGATACTTTGAGAATATATAAATATTCTGTGTCTCGACAATCTTTAGCCTGCTAATTTTAGCATTCAAGAATGATGCTTTTGTGCAAAAAAATGACTGTACTGTTTGCCTATTGTGGATTTCCTATTTCTATCATTCCTCCTACATTTATTAACTGGAATTCTACTGTGAAGAATAACTGCTCTTCTCCTTATTATTTATTCAAGTATTTATTATATCATATGGATTCACGGATGTTTATTTTACATTGTAGGTTATAATCCATCGCTATTACTTTTTCTTGCTCAACTTATGTTGCATTTGACCATTGGGAACTCTCTCAAGTTGGTTCTTATAGAAGTGTTTTTTTAAAGCTTCATCTTTTATATCCCTGGGTGGGGGTTACATGGGACCCCTCTACCTTATTTTATTTTATTTTTTTTGCAACCTTGTGAACTCTGTAATTATTTCCAGGAGATACAGAAAAAAATCGTTATCTCATTCTTCATACATAATCTTTGTTTTCTGGCATATTTCTCTCCAGACTTTTTCCTCCGTATGTCAAACAGCATCATGACACAATTGTGGCACTCTGCATACCACTGTCCTAGTTTTGTAATGGAGGGAATGCAGAAGGCTGGGAGCTGGGGCTTCTGTGACACCCACGTCAGTCACACGTCTACAGGCCCTGCTGGTCTTCACCTCACCTCCTCTCTTTTCCAGCAGGTGAGGTGGGGGTGTTGCCCAGACTGATCAAATGGGGGTATTGGGAAGGTCTCCATCTACTGAGTGTGGGAGGAAAAAGTATCAAGGTTAGTCCAAATGGAACTTAAAGCTGGTAAATTCAGAATGTACACAGGTCAGGCCAACTTTGCAGAGAAAAAGAAAGAGGGATAGAGCAATTAGTAGAGGCAGAGAAAAGAGAAGAAAATGTTGAACTTTTACATTCTTTAGCCAGTAAACAGGGCAGCCAAGAACTCAGTGGGTGTTTAACCAAGCATGCTTAAGGTCTCAGTCAAGGATGGACTACCCGCCTCCACTCTGGGTTGCCCTGATAACCTCCTCCTTCTGGTATCGATATAATGGTGAGAAAGAGGGAAAACAGGCAAATGAAAAGAGTCATTGGATGCAGAACCAGCTGTGGTCTGGCTTTCTCTTGGGAGGGTGGGGTTTCGGGAGGAGGAGCCTGGGAGGGGCAGCTGGGCTTGGGCTGGTGCTGCCCACAGAGGGCTACAGGAGAGATGGCTGTCCATGCAGCTGTGGGTGTAGCCTGTGCAGGAGATGCCTGAGGCTTCACTCTAACATGATGGCCAAGTCATCTTGTAGCAATTAGGTCTCTGTGGTTGCATATCCTCATTGTCTGCCCTGCTCTCTTCTAATTAGCCAAGAACCCCAGGCTCATGTGGCAGCCCCTCGCTCTTCTGGCAGGGCTCAGTGTCATCACACAGGTCTGGGTCTTAGACCCCTCTCTCTAATTCCACCACCCAGGAGAGATGGCCCCATTAGAGGAGGGAGTGAGAAGAGAAGAGGAAGTCAATAGTAGTTACTACTCCTTCTCTCTCCAGACAGAAACTGAGGCTGGGATATTAAGTAACTTGCCTAAAGTCACAAAATGAAGAAGTGACCAAGACTCAAACCCAGGCCTGCTCGATTCAAAATGTCTGTTCAGGGTTGACCTCACTCTATGATACAGAGCAGTGTTTCTCACACTTTAGCTTGTGTCAGAATCCCCTGGTGGGTACGCTGAAACACAGATTGTTGGGCACTAGAGTGTCTGATTGGTAGATCTGGGGGGTGGCTAGAGAATTTGCATTTCTAACAAGATTCCCAGCGATAGATATAGATGCTGCTGGCCAGGGAACCATATTCTGAGAAGTGCTTACCTAAAGCAAGTCCTTGGACCACAAGTATATTCTTTGTAAAAACAACGGGTTGGACTAGATTTACATTGGGGAATTGTGTTCTGAGGAGCCTACATATTTTAAGAGGTGCCTTAGCCATGGGGCAGGATAGAAAGTTGAGGGACTTCACATCCCCCATTCTTATCTCAAGCAAAGTAGTCCCCCTTGAATGTCTACATATTAGGGTTCCTGGTGAGATTTTACTGGAAAAGAGATTTCTGCTGTTAAATGTAAAGCCAATAATGACAAAATACTTAACTGATAGATGTTAAAGTTCTGTTTATTCCTGTTATCTCTTTCTGTGACAAAAAACAACAACTATTTTACTGTCTGCTCTGGGGGTCAGGAATTTGAGCAGGGCTCAGCTAGGGAGATCTGCTGCTCCCGGTGCCCGCCAAGGCTACTCAGGGTCCAGGCTGGTCTGGAAGATCTGAGATGATTCCACTCTCGTCTGGAGCCTTTTTGGAGGTGGCTGGGAGGGTGGGCTCAATAGCATTGTCAAACAGCGCTTGAAAGGCCTCTGTGTGGCCTGGTTGGTTGCCTCTCTTTTGAGAATCTGGTGTATAGAAAAGGGGGCCTCCTTCTTGGGTGAGGGAGAATAATGCCTCCCTTTCTTCTCTTCCATCGGAGCTGCACTGCGAGCCCTCCTCTGCAAAGTTCCCCCAGCTCCCAGTTTGGCCCGTCTGTCAGGAGTTTGGAACACTATATAGTCTAGAGCAGAGCCAATGAATTATTTACACTCTTTCAGCCAGCAAAGGATGCTAATGAGATGCTATTGCAGACACTACTGTAATTTCGGTGTAATTTCTGGAGACTTCTTGCTCAGGGCTACTACCTTTGCCCCCCCCACCCCCACTAGCTCTGGCAGGTGGAAAGGTGGCAAAGGGGCCAAAAAACTGAAGATTTTCCAGTCAACTCTTCATTTCTGTGGCGGCCAGAGGACTCCTGCTGCAGGCTACTCATCTTAGATTCTGTTTTGGAGACTTGAAGAAGGGACATCCAGAAGGCTGTTTTCCAATCACACAGCGAGACAGCACTAAATCACCTCCTCCAGGGTGCCTTTCCTGGTCTATCCCCCCTCTCCCTCCCACTCTCCAGACTGAGAGACGACATGTCCCCACTCTGTGTCCTGAAGTCCCTTTTCTTTTTTATTTTTTTTAAAGATTTATTTATTTATGCATACAAGCTGGGGTACAGGCCAGAGGTGTGGGGAGACGAGACGGTTCACCAGAGACAGAATGGGAGGCAGACTGATGGAAATAAACTGCTGAGGGGAGCAGTGGTCGAGGCAGGAGAGGACTGCCGTGCCATGTGGGAATTTCCCGGCCGGGTGTCAAACTGGCTTTGCTGCTGCCAACAGTTCCACAGCACAGTGCTTAACCGCTGCGCCACCCGAGAGGCCCTGAAGTCCCTCTTCTTACTACCATTAGATTATGGGGGTTCAAGTGTCTGTCTCCACCATTAGATCCTGAACTTCCAAGAACACGAGTTCATTGTCTTTCTCCTCTTTATCTTCAGGAGTGAAGATGGTGCTCGGTACACTCAGGATGTATGTATGGTTGGCTGGGTTGAACTGACAGTTCACATGTGCTAGTTGAATTCAGAAGGAAACCTGGTTATTTTGATAGAGATTAGTCTTTGCTTTTGGATTTGCTAAGCAAATACAATATGTAAACAAGACTCAGGTGGAGAGATGTTAAGTACTCTTTAAAAAAATCATTTCCAAGCACTTTGGCAATGTCCATTTGATAAAGAGTTAGCTAATTTCAAATGATTTAAATGTATTTATTCAAATAAGTTCAATGGGGCCAATCTACTTAGAAAAAATCCTATTCCCTCTTTTCTTTTATTATAAAGCCTTAGAAATAATTCACTTTCATTCCACCTCTTCCTCCCCTCCTTCCTTTCTTTCATTTTAATAAGGAAATTAAAGTTTCATTATTCAAGCTTCCCACTCATTCAGATGGGACTTTGCTCCCCAAAGTAAATGAATAAGTAAGTACTGAGAAGTCAATCAGTGATCAGCATCGTCTTTATTTCTTCATTACTTTCCTGCTGCAGTCAACGCCCTCACGAGGGCTACCAGCTCTCTGCTACTCAGTGCAATCTGCAGAGACACTACCCTCCCCACCCCCCCATCCCCCGGGCACCTGTTAGAGATGCAGAAACCCTCAGACTTTCTAATCCACTGCGGACTCAAACGCACACACGTGTTTCAGAAGCAGAAGTTTAGCTAACCGGAAGTGTCCCTGTCCCCTTCCTTGTGGGTGATGTGGGGACTGAATCAGAGGACAAACACTGAAGGCAGACCTCCTTGGCACTTATTAGCATTCAGTAGCCTGCATCTTCACTGGATCTACAAACTAGCCAGGCTTTCTTGCCTCACCCCTCCCCCACGCTGAGGGCTGCATTACCTGCTGCCGCCTCTGGGTCAAGCTTTATGTATGTTCTCTCATTTAATCCTTAGAACAAATCTGAGTTAGGTGCCATTCCTGTCCCTTTTGCAGTCAAAGAGCCTGAGTATTAGAAAGGTGAAACGGCCTGCTTGCTGCCACCCAGTTGGCACAATACCAGGCTAGAGCAAGGGTCTGTAACTGAGGGCTGTTAGCATCTTCCTCTTCTTTCTAGGGACTGAGTGGTCCAGATTTTAAATGCTACTGAACAGTCCAGTTGACTGATAAACTTCATTGTGGAGGTTATCTGTTTTAAACTTTTGATGGACTAGCTTAGCATTTTCCTACCCTGGGCCAAGGGCCAGGGACAATATCTCATTGCCTGTCCCTCCCAAGATCCCTCCCTTTTCCACATTCTTCTCTTCTACTTTGTTTCAGTGTTTCTTCTCCCCTTCCTTCTCCTCCTTCTATTCCTTCTACTCTTCCCCCCTCTTCCTTAGTTAAGCACTGGGATTCAACTCAGCTCCTCTTCCCTCCCCCCCTTTCTTCTGGGGGGGAGGGAAGAGGAGCTGAGTTGAAAATCTAGGTGATGATAGTGTTGATGGTGATTTTGTTGTTGTTACTGTTTGACCAGCTAGTGTTTTCAGTGTCTTCTTCCCAATGACTCTTCTTATCTTCCCCTCTGGTGAGAAGGATGTTATTCAGCATAAGAACATGAAGTTCTGCTATGAAAGGGTATCAATTTTGGTTTGTCTTATAGATATAGAGACTCTGTGGGAGGGGGAAAGGACTTGGAATGCTTCTCAGACACATACTCTGATTGCTTTAAAGAGTGATTAGTAAAAAATGTACAAATATAGTTGACACCATCCTTTCTACATGGGGTGTTTTTGTCATCAGTCACTGGGAAGCTGCTGTCAGGTGCAGGACATGGGAGCAAGTCCTTCCAGCCACTGTGGGACATTGAGGGTCAGTTACTTCATTCTTACCATTAATATCAGCCCACTGTAAGGCTGGGCAGAAGAACATGAGGAAACAAAACCTATCTGTGGACAAAAACTCGATCTTCCCAAAATCACATGGGTGTCACAACTGCCCAACTTGGAAAGACCTTCCAGGCCCATCACTGGGACAGTAAACCACAACTGACGTCTGCACAAATGAGCCAGACTATAAAGTCTCCTCTGTCCCCTCTCTCGGGGCCTCTCTCTTTCCTCTGGAGAGCTAGCACGGCAGTCGGGGCCAATAAACTGTTTCCTCTCACCTCTGCATGGTGTGCTCTTTTCTGCTGCAACTTTACACCCACCAGTCCCTAAACTCCCGTCATAACTGGCACTTGCTAACTTCTTTCCACATACAATCTCTACACAACAGCAAATGGAAGCCTAAGCTCTATTTATCTGCTCTATCATTTGTCCTGAAAAATACTATACTAGATCTTTGGGAGTAACACACAACTTGATGTCCTCTGTACATTACACTATGCTGTTGATTTAAGGATTGGAGGAGTGTGATCATTGACTTAATTTATTTTGTACTTGAAAAGAGATGACACATGCACATAAATTCAAGGACTAATTAGCTCTACAAGAATATAAGAGATGCCAAATGACTAAATGCCAAATCAATGGCAAAGAGGTAGGAACTGTAAGAGCTTATTAATATGTATTGATTAAGATTACAGCTATCAGCAAAAGATGGGCAAGATATATTTCATTCATTTGCAAATAAGTATATGTTACCTATAGCTTACTCTCAGATGACAGTTAACAAATTCTGAATATCTTAAGGTCAAATGTAGCTCAATACTTTTTTATACATTCAATAGTTTTTCAAATAGGATTATCTTTTTCTAGAAGCAACTGCAAAGCCTAAAGAGATTTGCAGCAATGGAAAGGATTTTTTTTCTCCTTTGTAATGAATAGATTAAAAGCTTAATCCCAAAGTCTGTCTCTGTGTCCAAGTATAATTGCAATGTGAGTCACCCCAAGTGGGTTCTTCTCATATAGACTCAAGAACTATAAAGCATTTGGGGTGGGGGGGGTGAATTTTAAGTCAACAGAAGAGATCACTTTCAGCAAACTTTGTGCCCAAAAAAGCAATGCCCAATTGGGTACATTTCAGTATCAGGCTCGTAGGGAAATACTGATTTGACTCCAGACCACTCAAGGTCAAGAGAGCTTTCAGAAGGGCATCTGCTCCATTTCTCGTTACTGACTTCTTGGCCATTGGCTTGGCAAAGGTCATCACGAGTCTTTTGGCCCATTGATGGCAGGCTTAATTTCCAGGTCAGCAAGAACTGTTCAAGAGAAAGATTATCTCTGACACTTGTTAAAAGGGTAAGACAGACTTTATTTAGGGTGACTTTGGCAATAGATACAGGGATTATTGCAATGGGGTTTTACAGAAGGGAAGATAATTTAGGTTCTGCTCTTAATATAACAAGGAAAAATGGGAATACATGGCCCAGGAGCACAGCATCGGGGGTCAGTGGATGAAAAATCACTAAAGGGAAACATCAGGGGTTGGGGTTGAGTCTGGCTAAATCCACCAAAGGGAATTCTTACTGAAGTCACGCCAGGGAGAACAGATGTCACCTGGGGGTGGGGTAGAGGATGAGAAACTGATCAGACATTGAGGTGATCAGAGAATATGAGTGGGGACCATGGCTAGACTGACTTGTATGCAATTTGCATGCAGGTCCAAAAGTTGAGGCCTGGTTGGGCAGAGGATTCAGAGGAGCCTGATTAAAGTTTGTTCAAGGAGAAGCTGTGAGAACGAAAGTGAAAAAGTGGTCCGTCTAACCCTTGAGACTATTTTCCAAAAAGCAACTTTACAGCTGTTGTGAAACTGACTTCTTGTCAGTGCTTCAAAGAGAATAATTAAAAACTTTCTGAAGTTCACAGATTAAACACTTAAAACAAGTTCTGTTTGGACATCACATGGTTGAAGTGATACTCTTAATGAAGTTGAGGCTCAATTTGAGAAAAACGTCTTCAAATGTCATCCATGTTGTAGCATGTGTCACAATTTCCTTCTTTTTTAACGTTGAACACTACTCCACTATATATATATACCACCTTTTGTTTACCCTTTCGGATCTTGATGACACTTGAGTTGCTTCCGTGTTTTTGTCATTGTGAATACTGTCCCTGTAACCATGGGGATACAGGTACCTCTCTGAGAGGTTTCAGTTCATTTGGTGCCTACCCAGAAGTATAATTGCTGGATCATATGAGAGAATCTGTATTCTTGCCTTGTTCACCTTCTAGAGCTGCACTCTGGCATCCTTTCATTCACGGTCCTGTCTTCATTTTCTGAGCTGGCAGGGTCGCATCCTGTTTTAGTGGCTATATTCTTCTGTCTCAGATCTCCCTCTGCCTCTCTCTTATGAGGACACTTGTGATTGCATTTAGGGCCCACCAGGATAATCCAGGATAATCCTCTCATTTTGAGATTCTTAATTTAATGATACCTGCAAGTCTCCTTTATCACATAAGGTGACATTCAGAGGTTTCAGGGATTAGGACCTGTGTATCTCTGGGGACCATTATTCAGCTAACCACACAGGCTAAGAGGAAAAGCAAAAGGAGAGAAACCTGTTGTGGAGAGAAAGGCCCATAGAATGCCACTGTCCCTAGAGATCTTCACAGGAAATAGTTTGGAACATATTTTTTTAAAATTTTCTGTCCATGCATAAACTAACAAATGTATTTCTTCTATTTCCTTCCCTTTTAAAACAGAAAAAAAAAAGGATATAACTTTCTACAGAACCCAACAATTTGTTTCTTTCAATTAATACTGTATCTTTGCAGCAAGCTTTTTAAGAGTAAAAGGAAGTTACTTTCAAGCTACTGTCTTTTTGATGTAAAAACAGCCCCTTGCTGTTAAGCAAGTGACTTTTAGAAAAAAAAGATTTTTTAAGAAGAATCACCTAGAAATGTCAATGTTAACTTTAATTCATAAGAGGAAGGAGAGACTTTAAATCAGTGTAAGGGGAAAGGCTATTTGGAACTTGCAGAAAATTAATTAAATTGGGGTAAATTAGAGAAAAGTAATCTAGTTATGTATGGATGTAGCACAACACACCTAAAGCGTTGAGCGCTGCGCTGTGGGGCTGTCGGCAGCGCGCGAGTTCGAAGCCCAGCCCAGCCGGGGGAGAATCCCATATGGTGGGGCAGACCTCTCCTGCCTTGCCCGCTGCTCCCCTCAGCAGTGTACTTCTCATCTGCCTGTTCTGCTCCCCACTCTGTCTCTGGTGAGCCCTCTCGCCGCCCCATGCCTCTGGCCTGTACCCCAGCTTGTATGTAAAAAAAAAAAAGTGGCATGTTAGTGTGAGGTCAGTGTTTCTGCATCAGTTGAAATTAAGCATCTGATGTCAGGAGTGGAGAGATCAGGAGACCTGGATGGAGTCCTGGACCGGCCATTAATCAGCAGGCAGTATCCAATCTGTGGAGCTCGGTGTCCTTATTTCTGAACTGAGAGGAATGGACTGACAGTTGTCTAATCTTATGAGCTCCCATTTTGAAATTTAGGAAGAGTACTGTTCTAGCAGACTAGACAACCAGTTTTGAATTTCAAATCTTTTACTAATTTGTAAATGACCTTTTGTTAAACCATGAGCTCTGTTGGAACTCAGTTTATTCATCTGTAAAATGAGCAGTGTGTACTACAGCGTCATCCAAATCCTTTCTAATTCTCACATTATAAAAATAGTGTCTCAAACTTCAAGCTAAGAATTTCCTGGGAATCTTGTTAAAATGCAGAGTCCCATTCTGCAAGTCTTGGGTAGGGACAGCGATTCTACATTTCTAGCAAGTTTCCAGGTGACTCCGATGCTGGTCTGGAGACCACACTTGAATAATAAAGTATTTGTGTTTTGAACTGTCAGGAAACTTTGTTAAAGACTTGGGAATAGGCACAAGAGATGACATGAGTCCCTTGGGTGGAGGGCTGGCCTGGAGATTATGTGATGCTATCAGTATGTGCACCTTTAATTGTCTTCTATTGTTCAGCTCTATAAGAGTGGAAGTGAAAACGTAGAATACAGATAGTAATGGGATGAATTTTGTTTGATAGTGGTACAACTGATTTCAGTCCTATAGAAAAAAATTATTATTCACAAATATTACTCATTACTTTTTGATCCTAGAGGATATCAGTTTTGCACAATTAACAAATTCATTTCAGTATTTCTGATTGCCCACATACATGAGTTCTTCAAAATTTTCTTTAGACAGTTTCACGTTTTGAAATTTATACTTTAATTCGTTCATTCTCTAGAGCAAGTTAACACTTGCCAGGGTGATGGGCGAAGGTGGGATACATAAACTCTTGCAGGAATCCTGCTTTCTTGACTCCCAGACCATGTACCAAATGAGAAAAGAACGTTTTACCTCCTATCTCGGCCAGGTAATCTCCTTCACCTAACCCATCCTCTGGGATAGAAGATCATGGAATATGGTAGAACTGAGATACCTAAACCATCTTGTGTCCCGCGAAGGATGAAGAGATTGGAGGAGACCTGCTCAAACTGGGAGTCTAACCTAAGCCTCAGGATTCTTTCAGCGGTCTTTATACTACCTGCAGTTTAGTTTCTTCTTGGGTCACTAAACTGATGGCTCTCACACGTCTGCTGCAATCGTAATAATTTGACCCCCAAGTGTCTACAGAGTTTTGCTGACCCCACACGAGGGGCTGAGGACAGTATAAAAGGATGTGACTTGGAGCTGGAGGGCGGCTGGGAGTTGGAGGGGACAGAGCCTGGAAGCCTTAAGCAGACACCCCTACTCTCAGCCTGGAGACAGGACCTGGTGCCTCTCTCCCTCTCCAGGCTCCGCCTCTCCTGTCTGTGTCTTCGGCGGCCGCTACCAATAAAGTTTTTGTTTTGGCAACATGGCGGCGCCCACGGTAATTGCCCGGGCCGTGTTCTCCTAAGGTGGCATTTCAGTGTTAGCAGCCGCAGGCCAGAGCCTGTGACCAGGTAAATCCCTGACCTGAGCTCTGCGGGAGTAGAGACGAAGTCCTAGCTCCTTCCCTGCGGAATTGGGAGGTTCGGACTTGCTAGGATCTGAAAGGGAAGGGGCGGACCTGTGCAGTCTCCGAAATGAAAGTCTCCGTTTTCAGGGTCTCGGACTCGGAGCCAGTGGCCTCGCTGATAGCTCTGGACCCTTTATGGGGTACACATAGTTTTGTGCTCGAGTTCCTCTTCTCAGTTGCAGTTCATCCCTGAGTCTTTGCTTTCTGGGTTTGGGGGAGGGGGTGCGGTGGTGATATGCTGGGAAGGGGATTGAACTCAGTTAAATGACATCTAGTGCATCTCTGTGGCCCAGAGGTCATTGTCACAGCATTTTTGGACTCATCCACGACCCCCACCCCCGACCGCAGCCCCTATAAATACACTACAAGCTGAGTTCTGCGGAGTCTTGGGGATCCCCTAACACAAAGGTTGTGAACTTTTCTTAAAGAGCTTTGCCCTGTATTATCAGACTGTCAGACAGAAAGGTGGAACCAGTTTACATTCGCACTAGCAGTGTATAAAAATGCACATCTTTTCATTTAACGTGTTTTTGCCAAGATGAGAAGCAAAAACATTTCATTGT
Organism: Scalopus aquaticus; assembly: GCA_004024925.1. NCBI lineage: Eukaryota > Metazoa > Chordata > Mammalia > Eulipotyphla > Talpidae > Scalopus > Scalopus aquaticus. Next base: position 146,396 of record PVIJ01000661.1, on the reverse strand, counting down.
TTTAATTTACATTTTTTGGATTAGTTCTGAAGTTGAACTTTTAAAATATATTTGCTAGCCATTTGTATTTCCTCCTTCCCTTTTTTCTCTTGCCTACTTTATTGATTTATTTACTTCAACTTAAATCTATTCCTTTTTTATTGAGGTATAATTGACATATAACATGTTAGTTTCAGGTCTACAACATAATGATTCAATATTTGTACATATTGTAAAATGATCACCACAGTAAGTCTAGTTAACATCTGTCACCAAACATAGTTATACAAAACTTTTTTCTTGTGATGAGAACTTTTCATATCTACCCTCTTAGCAAGATTACATCACCATGACATTTATTTTATAACTAGAAGTTTGTTCCTTCTGACCCCATTACACAGGTTTTTAATGTTTCTCTTCTGTGTGAACTCTAGGATGACCTTTTGTTGTAGTTTTGACAAATATTTCCTCTCAGCTTATTGTTTATTATCTAATATTAGTCATAATAGTGTTTCCACCTACATATTTTACATTTTTAAAGAGTCAGATTTATTGATATTTTCCTTTGTGAATGCTGTGTCTTAATACCCTTTGAAGATTTTTGTCTTGTTTTGTGGTATATTTAAAGAAATTCTTTATATGGAATTTATTCTGGTTTATGGTTTGAGGTGAAGCTTTAATTTGAGTTTTCTACACACTTATTGAATAACATATCACTTTCTAATCTACTTTTGCTTTTTTCAATATGAACTTTATAAGGTCGTTTAAATGCCCAGATCTGTTTCAGGATTCTCTAGCCTATATTATTGGTTTAGGCAAAGGAAATGTTATTAGTGAACCAGGTATTATATAATCATATTTAGAAAGCTTTTTCTTGTGCAGACAGGGAGTGTTATGTGTTGTTTATGATTTGGTGCATGGTATCTGTAAGTGATAAAGACAGGATTAGCATTTTAAGTGAATGTATGACCTTCCTCCTCATTGCTCATATTGCTGATCTGTCTGTATCCTTTGGTATCTCATTTGTCACAATGGCTGACCAGCATTGAAACCAAAAACTTCTGAGACTGCAGTTTGTATTTTTATAATTTTGTTGCTTCCCATTGTTTTTATTTGAGAAGATAGTTCAAAACACTCTCTTTATATGGCCTTAGGGATTGTAATCCACACGAGAAATGGCAGTACTCTATTTTCTTTCTGCCAAACTGGCATTCTTGGTTTGCAAAGGTATGGAAATGGTGACTTAGCAAGAGAACCATAAAACCCATGTCTCTTGAGGATGGTTCTAATTATATAGAAATCCAACCCTTAAAAATACAATTGCCTCAATTGTACTAAGGGTCAACATAGTAGCTTGGTCATTTAAAATACTGATTTTCAACCAATTTCATGTAGTTTGCTCTAATATCTGCAGTCACTTTTTGCACACTTTAAAATAGCCAAGCCCAAGAGATGGCTTTTCTTTGTAGGAACTTTTTGTTGTTCTTGTCTGATTCTATTCTCAAAGAAGCAAGGGGATAAGTGTTAAGTACAGAGAGAATTGGTATGTCAAGAACTTTGGCAGATAAACTTGTAAAATGCCAACAATAATGCTATTTTGTATGAGTGTGAAACCTACTTGTATAGCCTATAATGCACCTTCTTTGGCAACATTCATAACCAAGTACCTTTATGAAACAGGCCAAACCCTTGAAATATGGAAGTACTTTTGAGAGTCAAAGAATTAACATCAGCTATAGGATGCCAGGTTCTTCTTTCTTCATTTTGAAAGATGTCTTCACCTGTTTATTTGCTGTAGAATTTCTCCACTGCTGTTCTGTAAGAAGTTAGAAAATGAAAGCTATTTAGTCACAAACCTTAAATATTTGTTGGACTGTCACCTCAACCTTTTAAACGGTGATAAAACATGAAACTTCTTCCATGAGGTCATTGCTGAAGTTCACAGGTTGAAGAATACAAAAATTCAAGCTGAATTTTGAATCACAATTGAATATACTGGTGGCCCCCAAATTATGGATTGTGTTCTGAAAAAAGCCATTGCACTAATCACTATTACACTTACTATTTATTTAAATGTTTCTCTCTATTGGTGAATGAAAGAGTCACCAGGTTTTTCTGCCCTTCCATCGATGATGGACCTCCTGTGGGCCTGCGGGTGTGCCTGATGGCGGGCACCTGCAGTGGGGTAGGGGCCTGTGTGAGTGGGTGCACTTGAGCCAGAGACTGGGCTTATAAGCAGCAGCAGAAGAAGCAGCAGCAGCAACAGAAGCAGAAGTAGCAGCAGGAGCAGCAGCGGCGGCAGGAGCAGAGAACAGAGCATGGAGCAGAGGACTGTTTGGGGTGCAACAGAGACCACGAGAGTATGCCTGAGAGCCCGAGAGAGTGAAGATTTGCTGGGGGATGGGAGGCCTGCCAGCCTCCCGGCCCCCCAGCCCCATTGCCTGCCCTGCACCTGGTTACCTCTCTACAAGAGACCATTAAAAGCCTAAAAAGCCACCAAGGGCTGCAGGACTCCTCCTTTCCTTTAGACCCGTCTGCACAGCTCCGTGGCGAACCTGCTCCCTGTGCTCTTCCTGCCCCTACAGTATATAAGTGCCAGGAGAGAAGAGACTTTGATTTTGTTCATGACTGTATCCCCAGTGCCTTGAACAGCATATAGACCTACTCAATAAATATTTGGTAAATGGATGAAGAATTAAATAAGTAGTCTTCTAAAATGTTTGTTTTCTGGCTCAGGCTACTAGGTATTTTTAACTTATAAAATATGTAAAAAAAATGCCAATAATAGCTCAAAGTCTCTGGGAGACCTGTGTTCAGACCCTTCTGATATTTGAGCCTGAGGCCAAACCAAGATGTGCTTGGAGTTCTTGTGAAGCCTGCTGGGCAAACCCTGAGCTTGCTTAAATGGGAGGGAAGGAGGGTCCCATGCCCCCCACCCTAATCCCCACTGTTGCACCGCAAGCCACCTGTTATACCCAGTGCAATCTGTGAGGTCAGGCAGTCACTGACTCTGGTGGTGGTCTCTACTTGTTCCAAAACAGGGTTTTTGTATCTTTGGTATGTGAGGGTACTGGGCACTTTTGAATATTTACTAAAAAGGTGTGTGTTTAGCTTAGTTGAACTTCTGAAGTGTTCTTTTCAAGGGAAGAAATCAGAAGAAAAAGGAAAGCATGTGAAGGGCTGGGAACACAGGCTGTGCGGAATGGAAGGGCAAGCTCGGGTGGAGGGTGGAGGCAGGGAGAGGGGTGTCCCTGCAGCTCCTGAGTGTGCTTCTGCCCTCTTTTGCAGGCCTTCCCACCTTCCGAAGAATGGCTTTCGCGTGGCAGAGACTGGGTCTTTATGCCTTTCTTCTGAAAAAGCACCTGAATTGTGGGCCAGATGCCATCAGATGGGGACGGAGAGTGATCCCAGGATGCAGCAGAGGTATTTACAGTGCCACAGGAAAGTGGACTAAAGAGTATACGTTGCAGACAAGAAAGGATGTAGAGAAATGGTGGCATCAACGAATAAAACAACAGGCCTCCAAAATTTTGGAAGCAGATGTGAGTATTTTGAGAGGGTTGAGAAAAGGGGCCCAGGGGTTGGACTGTGGCAGTAGACTGCCTGGGTTCAAATGAGCTTTTAAATATGTGACCTAGAACCAAATGGTTGAGTCTCTGAGCTTCAATTTCCTTATCTAAAATGGACAGTGATGACGACATTGCTCCCCTGCTTCTAGGATGCTTGTGAGGGGTGAATGAGATGAGGGAGGGATAATGTTTTGAAGGGTTTCAATATGGTGCGTGGGCATACAAGTGCATGCAGATAGTGCGACACTGGCGTTCCGGAGCATCCTTACTGGGGAAGCTCATCAAGCCAGGAGCCATTGCAAGTATGGGGTTCTTCGTGGGTCATTCCCTGGTGGGAGAGCACACAGGGAATCTGGTAGGGTCAGATGGGAGCCTCCAGGAGAGCAGCTCCTCAGCTGTGGGACTTTTAGGTGGCATATTCTGAAAAGTACCTGCCCCTCCCTGGCATGACTTTGCCTTCAACCTTGTTCTGCCACCTCAGCATCATGGTGTGATCTGAGGCTGGGGTCCAGCCTTATAATAGCAACTGTGTGGTTAGTCGATCCTTGGCTTCTGGTTCATATGCATCAGCTCAACCCTCTACTGGAATAAATTGTGCTAAGTACCTTCTGTAGCCAGTTTCCATGGGACCCTCTACTGGAGTTAGCTCCTTCTCCGAGGGACCAGCCTGTTGGGACTCTGTCTTGAATGTGTTAACCTTCCTGGTTGATATTAGTCAAAATGATACATGGGAGATGTGATTTGTTACACGAAATGTTGAATCAGAGCAGAGCCCAATAAGGTAGCTTTATTCTAAATTTTAACCATCTTTTTGTAGTAGTTTCTAGTCAAATAACGTAGAACCAATTTAATTATAGAAATTAGACCAAAGGCAAAGAACTGATTAAGTCTAGCTGCCCAAGACTGCTTTGCATGGGATTGCCTTTTCCCCATCTTCTGATTCTCACTCTTAGCAGACTTGTCCTTTCTATGAGATTGGTCATATGGAAAGTGTGGGGACAGCTTGTTGTAGTAGATGGAAGGGGGCATTTTTTTGTCATCAGTTAGAAATAAACCCTGATCTTGAAAGAGATGTAGCATATAACAAGTAAAATGAAATAATAAAAAATGAAGGTTTGAATGTAATACATAATTGTAAATAGAAGCTTAATTTTTACTTCATTAGGAAGTAAAAAGTCTTCGTGTCAGCATGACCAGACTAATGTAACTAAATGTATTTTGGAAACAAGCCTAAGGAGCAGTTTAATTCTGAACCAAGAGTATAAAATTAGCTTTACTTCTTTTTTTCTTCCTTGTGATTTGGATGATAATTTAATGACTTCCAAACATTTTGAAGTTGTAGCTTGTGAATTTTTTTTGGCATCTCGCTCTTCTTAGGGTATACTTTTTATAAAAGTTAAATAGGTCAAAATAAATTTCAATAACTGGGAACTGTAGATATTGAATTAAGGGACATTAAGGGGCATTGTGGCGATCTCTGATGCCTGGGGGGGCTCTCTATTAGGGTTTGAACCAGGGAATGGTAAAGTCGGTGAACACTCAGTGGTCGTCAGAGCCTGGGCTGTCAGACTAGCTCTGCCCCAGGAAATCAGTGTCATATCGGCCACATCATCTAACCTCATTGATCCTCAGGTTCCCTGCATTGTTTATCTCACAGAATTGTTTTGAAAAATCCCATGAAAAAATACAGCTGAACACATTTTACAAGCTCAAGTGTTATACAATAGAAGAGAATAAAAATGTTTGGTATGTCTTTGTCAGGAACTGAGAATATGACTGGGTACTGCAGGGTGTTGAATCTAACACTTCAGTGTTAGATACATTTGAAATGTACCCCAGTGAGTTTCTAGGTGTTGACTGTCTTGCCCTCATCCTCACAGACATCATTATAAAAAGAACTTCCATTTAGTGGGCACTTTATTATATGTCAGGTTTCATCTTTCCATTTATTATCTCATTTAATCCTGAAACAACCCTAAGAGTAGGTGTTATCCTCATTTTTGGTATAAAAAACTGAGGCTCAGGGAGGTTTGGTAATTTTTTTTTTAAAGATTTATTTATGCATACAAGCTGGGGTACAGGCCAGAGGTGTGGGGCGGCGAGAGGGTTCACCAGAGACAGAGTGGTGAGCAGAACAGGCAGATCGATGGAAATACACTGCTGAGGGGAGCAGCAGGTGAGGCAGGAGAAGTCTGCGAAGCCATGTGGGAATCTCCCTGGCTGGGCGTCCAACTAGCTTGCAGCTGCTGACAGCTCCACATTGCAGCACTTAACACTCAGTTGTCCGCTCACGTATTAGTACGTGTTTTTGTCACCAGTATCAGGTGGCCGCTCACGTATTAATACGTGTTCATCTAGTTTCCGGTTTTTCACGCCATGATGGATTTATTTGGAACTATTAGGAGCTATTTCTTTTATTGTACTCAGTCTAGAGGCTTTACACATTGTTTTGGTGAAAATGTAAGGTGTTTCATGAGAGATATTACAGTTTTTTTAATATCCACTAGTTCAGGAGTTGTGTGTGTTTTATTGAATGCTTATACCATTCATGCAGTGGCACAGAAAATGGCTGGCCTCAAGGGCTGGTAAATTTAAAGGGTACCGGCACACAAAGTGTTAACCACTGTGCCACCAGGGAGGCCCAGGGTTTGGTCATTTGTTGAGATGTTCAGCTAAAATGTGGCAGAGCCAGGATTCAAACCCAGACACATTTGATGCTTCTGCTTTCATCTGGAACCTTCTTATACCTCACCTTTGATTTATAGATTATAAGTTGAGCCCAAAAAGGCAAAGAAATTTGCCTAAGGTCTCACAGCTAGTGGCAAAACTAGTTCCAGAACAGATTTTGGCTCTTAGAGGGTGCTCCTTCTCTCTGCCACTCTCTACATCAGCCGCAGCTCTGAACATGATCTATAAAAAGGCAAAGTTATCTTCCTCCTGACATCAGGAGCTGATAGAAATAATAGAACCCACTTATAAAAACCATCCTTTACCCACCCCATACAGTCTTAATTTCTTTTAAAGCTTAAATCTTACACTTTTATGTAATTATGAAAATTTCCCTTTCAATCATATTCCTGCTCAATTAGAACATAAACTCCCATAATTTCTCTCTTTTCCACCCCCAGAGGATGGAAGTCATTTCACTGTCACTAAAGAAAATGACTTAATTCACGTAAAAAACCAAACAGCAGGGGCAGGCAGTAAACTGAATGCCTTTTCTGCAATAAACAAATAGTCACAAATATTAAAGTCATTTCTGTATATCTTCTATAAACTCAGTTTTGGATTTTAACTTCACTGGTATATAATGAATCACTCAATTTTGCTATTTAATTTTTGTTGGCCAGGCATACAAAAAAGAGATGTTGGTGAATAAGTTATATGTGGAAATGTTTGGAGCAACATCGATTGTTAAATAAACATAATACAAAAATAAATATATCACTATAATAAAAACAAGATCATTTTAATAAAAGAAAAATAGGTGTATTACAAAAACATTAAAGTGAAAAACTTGAAACTAGATTATCTCAAAGATTTTACTGTTTTTTAAATTTAATTTTTTGGGGGGCCCCAAAGAACTCTATCACAGCTGTTTGGGTCCCAGGTCCCTGAAAATTCCTAGAGACAAGACAATAGGTCTAATCTGTTGCAAGGAGTAAGATTTGAATAGAGTGGGCAGTTTGCTTCCAATTTTTGCCAAGCAGCAAAATGAGATCATACACTTCCTTTGAGGAACTTACTTATAAGCTGAAAGATTATCTGTCACTTTACTTCTTTTTATTTTATTTTATTTTTTGCATAGAAGAACTGGTGTGTAGGCCAGAGAAACTGCTAAGGGGAGCAATGGGGAGACAGGAAAGGTCTGCTGCACCATGTGGGCTAGCTCCCTGGCTGTGATCTAACTCAGGCCATAGGGGTGATAGCACTGAGATTTAACCCCTAAGCCGCCAGGGAGGCCCTCACTTAGGGAAAGTAAGTCCTGAGTCCCCACTGAGTCCTGCTCTCAGGTCAGGTCATCTCTCATCCTCCTGACGTTTTCCTAAGAATTAAGTCTCCACAGTTTCCAATTTGTGTGATCACTATGCTGTTTTCCAACCATTTATGTAAGTTAATTGCAATTGTCAATTCAGCATTTCAAGATGAATTTCTATATTGTATATTGTATATTATCTATATTGTCATCATCTATATCGCATATTATTATTCTATATTGCATATTATTATTATATATTGTATATTATCCAAGCTCCTTATTTATTCTCTTTTTCCCTTTTCTTCCTTCATATAGCTTGACTTTAACCTCTGGGTAATTTTTCACATTAGTTGCTCTCTTAAAGGTTTGCTTAACTTCTTTGCCAAGGAAGTTTAAAGCAAGGGGCAAATGAGATTTGGAAATAATTTCATTTCTGGTATCTTCTGCTCCCCTGATTCCAGTTGTTTGTCAACTATTAGACATGCAAATACTAAACAAATGCTATTAACTCCACACACATACACACAAGAGAGGAGTTATGAATATTCTGTCTTACATTTGTTTTCATTACTTTGGGGGAAGCAAAGCTTTAAGGAACTCTGGCAGACCTCTAGGAAGGGAATAAGGACAGAAAGGAAGACCAGAGTCAGAAATAAATAAAACAGTGATGATATGAGAGAATCTGACCCTCAGTCACCAAATGGAAGCAGTTAACCGGTTGTTCTTTCATTCCTTGGGAACCCCCCATAGGGGCATTTGAAGCTCTATAGTGGGAACACTCCTTTTACCTGGACAGGGTTTGTGAAGTTGTCTGGGGAATGTGCCCTTTCTGGTAGTAAGAGGCCATTTATCAGGCTTTTGGGGCACAAAGGCCAACAAACATTTATCCAGCAGTGGTTAAACTTCTGCTGGAGGTAGAGGGTAAAAGAACTGATGAAAACACAGTCCTAGGCAGTTCTCCTCTGAATGTGTCTGCACCCTGGAGTGTGTACTAGCACCCACAGTAAAGCCTCATTTCTTACTCACCTAAAAAGAGAAGAAAACACAATCCCCTTGGACAATGTTTCCAATAAATCAAATGACTACCTCCTTTCCTCGGAGCCTTATCCCTTCAGGGCGGACGGAACCCATGACTGCACTCACCACTTGCCAGCAGAAGAACTAAGGTGCCAAAAGTCAGTGATCGATAAGGACTCCGCCTGGTGTTATTCTCTCCGGATTCATGTACCATTTTTCTGTGTTTCTCGTGATGAAGCTGTGTCTTTGGAAGCTGAAGAGTTATATAACCCAGGTCTGAGGCTGTCTAGAGATCACTGGGAAGAAACTACCTTCTGTTGTTGGCTAAGATTTTCTTATTACTTTCTCATTTCAGTTTTTTCTATTGAAAGATAAGCTCATGATATTGGAATCCAGGACTCAAACTGGCACCTTAGACTCTTCCCTTTTTTCTTTTGCTGTACCAAGTCTGAACGTAGCTACAGTATTTTGGGGGGCTCCGTTTTTAGAGCTGTCACATCTATTGATTCAACTGTTATTTCCTTGAATTACATGGATGTATATGTTAGAGCTTCACCTGGGAAGCGTATAATTCCTTGAGATCTAGATAGATGCTCTATTCAAAGAGAAACTAATTTGTTTGTTTATTTATATCTTTTACATTATTTTGTATTCCCCATTGGTTTCCCACTACCAGTTTACCCGTGAACCATCACCATAGTCTCTTGTGCTCTTTTCTCCCCTGTTTTGGGCCCTTTTCCTCCTTCTCCCTCTTAGAATGTCTCTTATTTATGGTTGCCTGCTAGTTTTTTGTTGTTGTTGTTTTGTTAAATTTATTTATTTTTGCATACAAGCTGAAGTGCAGGCCAGAGGTGTGGGGCGGCGAGAGGGTTCACCAGAGACAGAGTGGGGAGCAGAACAGACAGATCCACCAGAATACACTGCTGAGGGGAGCAGCGGGCGAGGCAGGAGAGGTCTGCCACACCATGTGGGAATCTCCCTGGCTGGGCACTGAACTCGCACCACAGCTGCCGACAGCTTCACAGTGCTGCGCTTAACCCGTTGCGCCACCAGGGAGGCCTGCCTGCTAGTTTTTGTTTTTATCTTTTTGTTGTTGATGTTGTTTTCTCCTCCTAGTCTCTTATTTGGTTCCCCTATATTCCTCCTATGAGTGATACCATTCGATAATTTTCTTTTTCTTTTGCTTATTTCACTGAGCATGATCCCTTCTAGCTCCATCCATGTTGCTGCGAATGGCATGTGTTCATCTTTTTTGATTGCTGTATAGTATTCCATTGTGAATATATACCACATCCCTTGATCCAGTCATCTATTTTTGGCATTTGGGTTGTTTCCATATCAGCTATTGTAAATAGTTCTGCAATAAACATAGGTGTGTGTGTCTACTTTTGGATTAGTGTTTTTGTGTCTTTTGGGTATATTCCTAGGAGTGAAATTGCTGGGTCATATGGAAGCTCCATTTTTAGTAGTTTGAGGAATCACCATACAGCTTTCCATAGTGATTGGACCAGTTTGCATTCCCACCAGCAGTTCAGGAGAATTCCTGTTTCTCCACATCCTCACCAACATTTGTTGTTTCCTGTTTTTTTAATATGTGCCATTCTTGGCTGGTGTAAGGTGGTATCTCATTGTGGTTTTGATTTGCATTTCCCTGATTATGTTGAACATTTTTTCGTATGCCTGTTGACCATTTGCATTTCTTCTTTGGAGAAGTGTCTTTTAAGTTCTTCTGCCCATTTTTTTATTGGATTCTTTGCTTTGTTTTTGTTGAGTGTGTGAGTTCTTTGTAGATCTTTGTCATCAGTCCCTTATCAATTGTATGGAGTGCAAGTTTTCTCCCAGTCAGTAGGGTGTCTCTTTGTTTTGGTTAATGTCTCAAAGAGAAATTTTTAAAAGAAAAAAAACATATGGGTAACTAGCCCTTTGAGGTTGTTTGACATTATTTTGACATTCATTGACTTGACTTTTTTTTTTATAGATTGATTTATTTATGCATACAAGCTGGGGTGTAGGCCAGAGGTGTGGGGTGGTGAGAGGATTCACCAGAGACAGTGGGGAGCAGAACAGGCAGATTGTCTGAAGTACACTGTTGAGGGGAGCAGCGGGTGAGACAGGAGAGGTCTGCTGCACCATGTGGGAATCTCCCTGGCTGGGGATTGAACTCGTGCTGCGGTGGCTCTGGATAGCTTCATAGTGCTGCATTTAACCCATTGCGCCAACAGGGAGGCCCGACTTGACATTTAAGCCAAGCCTTTGAATTTTGGTTACTGACATTGTCAATTTACATTATAGGAATGTAAAATGTTAAATTATTACCTTTGGTAAAGTGCCAAATTATATGCATGCAGAGTTTCCGGGAAATGGTTAATCGATACTCATTGTTATTCTTTGTCACTCTTTCCTAGAAATCAAAGCCCAAGTTTTATGTGCTTTCCATGTTCCCATACCCTTCTGGCAAGCTGCACATGGGCCACGTGCGCGTGTACACCATCAGCGACACCATGGCTCGGTTTCAGAGGATGAGAGGGATGCAGGTAAGGAAAGATGGCTGCTGGGATGGCCACTTGGGACTCAAGAACAGAGTCATGAGTGTTCAAGACAAATGAAGAAGCCAATTTTAGTTAAGATGAAGGCAACTCCTCAGATAAATGTGGAGAGCCCTGTGAACTGGAAGACACTATAACAAAGACTCCAGATCAGTTGGGGGAGGGAGGCAGCCGTGTGTTGGGTGTTGCACTAGGGATAGAGATGAGCTGAGAGGGGAAAGGTTGCTACAAATGTGGGTAACATACAGTATCTTCCCAGGAGGAGGTCGCAGTCTGATGGGGACGAAGCACGTAAATAGGTAATCATTGTAAGGGGACTGAGTCTGATAGTGCAAATATGAAGCAAATGCTCTGAGTAGGTGGCAGAGCCCCAAGAGATTTTTCTCTTTCTCTTTCTGTTTGATATAATAGGAGAGGTAAATGGGAGAAATAAAATTTTTATGAGAAAATATTTGGGGAGTAACAAAACTGGGGGAGCTAGAAAAGGCTCCACTAAAGAGATTGCATCTGACATGGTCTAGAAGGACAAAGTGAAATTCACTGGGAGAGAGGAGGAGAAAGACTCTTTCTTGACTGATGTGGGTTAGCTCCAGTTACCCCACTCCCAGTTACCTCAGAGCCTTTACTTTTTAGTAGCAATAACCACTTTCAGAGAGAGGCGGGACTGAAGAGAAACTGGGCATCAACCATTGGTCAGATGGGTAGGATTCAAATGCTCTTGACACTTCCTAGCTGTGTGACCTTTGATTAGCACTTAATCTCTCTAAGACCTAGCTTTCTCATCTGTAAAATGGGTATAAGATAGTACCTGCCCATTCAGAGGGTGACAGTGAGGATGCACTTAGCACATAGCCAGCACACAGCACTTAGCCAACTACTGTGCTTGTCAGCCCCACATGGCGCCTGCTCACTCCAGCCTCCACGAGCCAACTGTGGAGATCTCTGCCCAAATTGGTTTTTATTCGTCACCTTAGTAGCTTGAAATCCACCACGCTGAGAGTATTTACACTGTGGAAATCAGCAAACCCTACAAATCGGACTCTTTCCTCTAGAGAACGAATTGTTAAACATTTACTAGCACTCCCACTGCCTGTCGCTATTATTAATCTGTCAGGGCCTGTGCAGATGATATCTGCTACCTCCCAGTTCTTTGTAAAGATTTTCTTTTAGAAAGGTATGTGCATCTGTTGTCAAAATCATTTTGAGAATTTATGCTAAACAGACATTGGCAGCAAGAAGTATTCCTAAAAAGGAAGTCAAGTTATGTGTTTTGGTCTCTTTGAAGAGTTAAGAACTTTATCCTGTCAAATTCGGAGATTTGCATTCTACTTTACGATGGCTAAAGGTGTTTGCCTGCCTGATGTATGTCAGATGTTATTTTTCCCAGACATTGCTTTCCATCATTTCTGCTATGTTTATTAGAAAGAGACGGTACAGAATCAATTGGCTCTTTTCCTGAAGTACAATTCTTTATCTAACTGTGATTCAACTGGCTTTATCTTATTTTTTTTACTTATGTCAAGTTATTCTGGACAATTAGGAGTTCAGGCAAGTTGCTGAAGCTTAAACTTTTACAGCATTTATAGCAGGGTGCAGGGAAGCCTGTTAGCAGCCTGTTAGCAGATAGGTAGCTGTTGAGAGGGTGTAGGTGGAATTCTTCCCTTGGGTGGGAGAGATGTCACAGAGAAAGCTCAATGTAGAGTCCCAGGCCCAGAGGTATTGGGACCCTCGTCGTCAGCCTAGATCTAAAAACCAAAGTGGAGTCCCCTCAGTAAATGAGGCTTCCGAACTGGACAATCTAGGTTTGAACCTCATGCTATCGTTTTCTAATTAAGTCATTCTGCCCAAGTTGTTTAATGACTCACTTTCCTCATCTTTAAAATAGAGGTAATAAAATAGTTCTTTCCTCACAGGGTTGTTGTACAGCTGAAATGAGATAAGACATGTGTCTGGCAAATAATAATCCTTTAGTAAGTGGTAATGGTGGTTATTATTTGTACTGATCTGATTTACTCTGGAAAGTTATTTACTACCACTTAATCAATGGATCCTGCTTTCTTCTGCCTGGAGCATGTGGTGTAGAGTTTTCTTCTGAGTAGCGGTTTTACTGAAAATCACTGCCCATAATTCATATTACCTGTCCCCTAATTTGATTTGTGCCCCAAACCACTATTTGCTATTTGTCTTTGTCTGTGTGATCAGCAGGCCTGTAGGGTTCTCTGTTCTTCAGTCTCAGTTGCTCTGTTTAAGCTATCTTTTGGGTTCTTCCAAATTAATTTCTTGTTAATTTTCATAGTCTATATTTAAGCCAGATCATTCCAAATATAACTCCCAAATTTCCTCCTCTTTTTAAGTGTTGTGGCACAAGAGAAACAGAAATCTCCGTATAACTGTCAACAGTGTGAAAGTCTATTGAACTTTTTGTTTTAAAATCCTTTCTTTCCTACTGTCAGGACTAATTTCAGAAGGAGACTGGAGTCAGGTCAGGTTCAGTGATCAAGGAATATCTAATCTGGGACTGTCAAACAGGGTCTGATATGTGTATTGATGAATTCATTCAATTAATAGTCATTGAGCACTAGCTTTCTTCAAAACCTTGGACTTTCTACTGTATGAATTAGATATAATAGGGTCTTTCTCTGAAGATGGGCCAGTAGGCCTAGGAAAAATTCAGCAAGTTTTGCCTTTTTCTATATTTTGTTAATTTGTTGATTTTTTCTTTGTTCTTGATGTAAATCCATGCAGTATAGTAGACCGTTTTCTTCTTGAAACCCTCTTCAATCTTAACATAAGACTGCAACTTTCCGGAGTTTTTCTTCTTTTCTTGGCTCCTTTCTCCCAATTTACTCCAAAAGTGTTTCTTGCTCCACTGCATCTTTGCATACTCTTTAGCATGATGAGAAAGTTACCCTGTATTCCTTGCTTGCAGAAATTCTTATCATGAATGGGTGTTTATTTTTTCAAGTGTCTTTTCTACCTCTATTGCCTTGAGACATGGTTTTTCTTCTTTAATCTGTTAGTGTGGTGTATTATGTTGATTGACTTATTTTTTACATTAAAGCAACTTTGCATCTCTGCAACAAATTTCATTTGGTCATGATATATTTCTTCAATATGCTGCTGTATTCAGTTTGTTGGTATCCCTTGTTGCATGAGGGATAGTGATTTTTAATTTTCATCCCTTGTCATGTCTTTGCCTGGTTTTGTATCAGAGTTATGCTTACCTTATAATACAAGCTGAGAAGTATTCCAGTCTTCTTATTTTTTTAAAGTGTTGTATATTTTTGATATTATTTCTCTTTAAATGTTTGATAGCATTACTAGTGATAGTACCTGGGTCTAGGATTTTCTTTGTGGAAAGTTTTAAAATTATAAGTTCTGTTTCTATAAGGGATATAGGACTATTCAGACCTTCTGTTTCTTTCTGTGTCAGTTTTAAGAAGTTGCGTCTGTGGAGATTCTGGTCTGGACTGCCTTTTCCCTTGCCCCCCCCACCCCCTTCCACCTTTTCTAGATAGTCTATTTTTCCCCTTTAGGGGAAATATGCTACTTTGAAAATTATAAACCTTTCCAACACAGAAGTATAGAAGACATTATTACAAATCAGACCTGACCTCCTGATGTATAATAGAGAATTGCCATTTAATCATGTCAGCCTTAGCTCTTTTTTTCTTTAGTATTACAGATACAGTGTGCCTCTCCCCAAATTTCAGTCTTTCAGTTCAAAGTAACCACTATCCCAAAGTTAGTGTATATCCTTTGCCTTTGTGTTTTTTACTCCGTATATTGTTTAAGGATGCATATGTACACAGTTAGATGTAGTATTGTGTGTTTTTAATTTATGTGAAAGAGATCTTAATATTCTGCACAGTTTTCCCACTCAATATTTTGTTTCAAGATTTATCCTATGTCTCTAGGGTTAGTTCATTCAGTGCTGTATGGTCATGTGTGTACCCATTTCCACATTGATAAGAGTTTAGGTCATTTCAAACTATGTTCCAGTGAACATCCTTATATGTGTTAGTACGTGGAAGAAGTGGCATTGCTGGGTTATAGTGTGTACAAACTGACATTACCACATCTTGCCAAGTTGCTTTCCAAAATATTGGTGCCAGTTTATACCCACCAGCAATGAATGGCATTTTTTACTGCCCTACAGTTGACAGTTCATAGTAATGTTAGACTTCTTAATCTTTGCTAATTTGTTACATAAGAAATGGCATCTAATTATGTTTTTAATTTACACTACTCTGATTACTGTCCTAGTGAGGCTGAGATCTTTTTATGTTTATTGTCTATTTATATTTCCTCTTTAATTGGCTTGCTTACTTTCTTTGCCAAGTTCTTGAACTGTTGTCTTTTCATATTGCTCTATAGAGTTTTTTATATATTCCTGATTGCTGATTTTTTTTTGTTGTTGTTGTTGGTTAAATGCAATCTCCTACTCTGTGGTTTGTCTGCATTTTGTGATCCTGGGCAGACCACAGATTGTAGTTTGGGGTTAGCAATGGAGGAGAATGATGACTTGGAAACATCAAGGTTGCTTTTACTTTGGTTTCCAAATAAGTTTTGAGAAGGAGCAAAATGACTCCAGGTGGCTCACTGGTTCATGGAGAGGTGACTGAAAGCCACAGCCATCATTTTTCTTGGGAAAAGCTAAAGTCACCAGTCACTGGCCAGACCGTGAACACAGATTAGATATGGACTTTGTAAGTGGAGAGGTAGGTAGTTATGGGGTGATGAATGGATCAGGAGTAGGGGCTTTAGTCAACAGCAGTGGTGACACTGGCCCTACCTACCTCACAGATGTGTGGCAAGGCTCGTGAAATGATCAGTGAGAAGACCCTTTAGAAACTGTAACAGTTTTCCATTGTAACCCATTAACAGTGGTGCTAGTAAGGAAACCCTAAGGCTTGGATGTGGAAGCACAGGCTGCTGGATACCAGAGAGAAATGATTCCTTTTAGGAAACAGTAAAGGCTGTACTGCCAATTGGTTTCTTCTTAAATTGGTATGTCTGATGACATATTTACAGCTTGGCACCATATGGTGATTTTGTGTCTTTGTATGATATATCCACAGAGGGTTGGAAAGTAAAATCACCCACCTCCCACGCCAGCACCTTCTGGGCCAGAACCAAGGTGATTGAGGCTTCAGGGTGCCAAGTTCCCCCTCCCAGAGTTAGATTTAGACTAATTTGTCTCAGGCAATGAAGGGGCCAGGCTCAGTGCTAAGTAGAGTTTTCTCCTTGGGTCTTTTTGCTCTTTGCTGCGGAGGAGGAAGGAAATGGAGGTGCTGTGTCTAGCAGCTGCATGATCCTGATGTAATTACCCACAGATACCAGAAAGCAGGGAGGGGGAGGGAGAGAGCTCTAAGCCAGTGAACGATAATATGTTTCATCAGTTTTCAGTTGGCCCATCAGTCAACAAGTGTTTATGAAGTGCCCAGAGAGTCCATAGCATGGCATTTAGTTTTCAAATTTTCAAACCTCTGTAGCATCTGAAAGTACAGAGTGGATTTCCAGGGCTTATCCTCTCGGATGTAATTTGAAGGGGAGAATGAATTGCTGGTCCAGTGTCTTGATTGGAAACTCGTGGATTTATCTGCCTGTCACGTCCCTCCACATTCCCAGGGGAGGTCTCCTGCTCTGGGTCCAGGGACTGTCATTTGGATTTTTCACTTTAACGTATTCACTTGATTTTGATCCCCAATCTGTAGTAATGATGGGTTATTACACTTGCTAAACAAAATTAAATGTTGTGCTTCTTATTTCTTGGAAATAAAGTATTGCCTCTCTTCAGAGAAACCACAGAATTCTTTGAAAATAGCCGTTTTTTTTTGAAAAGCAGTAACCATGGTTGTTCTCATTAGAAATTGAATTGGTTTCAAATACTAAGTTTCATTTTATGATAAAAAGGAGAGAAAGCTGGTCACTCCAAAGGGGTAATAACAACTGTGCTCCGTCTCTGTCCATTGGGAGGCTGACGGTCCCTGTTCCAGTTCCCCTGTCTTCTACTTCCAAAGTCTTTTTAATATTTAACTCCATTGATCTTATACCCTGTATTGAAGGAGAAACTATACTTTTGTCTCTTCTTTTTTTCCTTCTTAAGAAATATTTTTAAATTTTACATAAAATGCCATATTCCCCACTTCAAAAAAAAGAAAAATGACATAGATAAGGCTGAAGTCCCTTCCCTCCCTGCCAGGCTCTTCTGGGCAGTAATCCCTGGTATTTTCCAGGGCGTATCCCTCCAGAACCCACCTGTACCTTACGCTCTGTGACAGTGCTCTGTCCTCTGTCCCTTCTCCTAGTTGGCTTGCATCCATCTTGCCTGCTACTCCTGAAAGGCCCCTGGCTCTGCCCTGAGGTGGGTGACCCATCAGGTGAGCTGTGGTCATGTGACTCTGTCTACCCAGAGACTGGCTTAGCCTCAGGTCCCAGGCCTTGCCCCCTGGCCAGCTGTGGTCTGACTTGCCTGGGCTCAGATCCCTGCGTCTGCCGCCATCAGTAACTGGACCTGAATCCCCGCCGATGTCTCAGTTCCTGGTATGCTTGCAGTCCTGTTAGTGTTCCTGTGCTGGCCCTTGACCAGTTTACTGTGAGCTCCAACCCCTGCTTTGCTTTGAATGGCAGATGGGCAGACTCCTGCAGGCCATCTTTCTCAAGCTGTTGTTAGCTGACCCCTGGCTGGCTTGGCACAGTATAGCAAGACTGGGACACAGGAGGAAAGGAGAAGTCCAGGAATTTCTTTCTCTGCCCTGGTAAGAGTTACCTTCATGAATCCATCCGGGCAGACCTGTCTGTTTCAGCGGGCTCTCTTCACACTGCTTCCTCCCTCTGTACCATCAGGCCACAGGCTGTGTCCCGCCCTGCTGAATCTCTGGGTTGTTGCCCTGACCCCTTGGCTTCTTCCTCATTTTCAAATACTTGGGTATTTGGTAGAAAAACAACTGGAAATGATGGTTTTTCACACTCTGAAAGTCTAATTTATGAATTTCCAAATCATAAGCTACTAAGGGTTTTTCTCAATTCTCTTTAAGCAGAAAATACTCAAAGCTAGGAAGAGTCTAGCTCCTAGGGAACTGAGAAGGGCTCAGGTGGCCCTCACATATAAATCCAAATTTTTTTTTTTTTTAAGATTTATCCATACATACATACAAGCTGGGGTACAGACCAGAGGCGTGGGGTGGCGAGAGGGTTCACCAGAGACAGAGCGGGGAGCAGAACAGGCAGATCAGAAATACACTGCTGAGGGGAGCAGCGGGCGAGGCAGGAGAGGTCCGCCGCACCATGTGGGATTCTCCCCGGCCGGGCGTTGAACTCGCATCGCCGCTGCCGACGGCGCCACAGGGACCTCCACCAGGGAGGCCCCATTTTTTTTTTTTTTTGATAAGTTGACTAGTTGGCCCATGTGAATTGTAGGTATAGTTAATTATGGAACTATGGAAGAATTATATCAAGTTACAGTGCTAGAACAAAAGGAATAGGAGTTTTGGAACCAAAAAGGAGAGTTGAGAGTTCTTCTAGTGAGTGTTTTAGAAGGTTGGCCATAGAGGAATCGTGTCCCTAGGATGAGGACAGCTGACCTGGTCAGTGTTTAGGAGCCAAGATGTGAATGAGGCTGGCAAAGGAACCCCCTGACACTGGATCTTTCACACGAATGGACCCGAGGATTTGACCAGCCAGTGGAATCTGTGCCTGGGGGAAAGAGACAGCTCTGGAATTTTTGGTGTCCTGATGTAGGTCTTCACTTTGCTCCCCCTTGACCATAGTGAGTCATCGGATGGTTCAAAAGTGAGCCCTGCACTTGGTCACCAGGTTTCAGGGACGCCTCGCGGTGGAAACAACGGGACCCTTTCCTGTTTCATAGGGACAGGGCTCTCCGAAACACTTATCCGATGATCTGGCCCACGGTGAAAGAATTATCCTTATTTTAAAATGCAGTCGATATGCTAGGGCAGATGCTTGTTTTTTTATGAATTTTTGGTAACACTATGGAATATTAAGAAGCTTTAAGATTTTATAAACTTTGACAGCCAGGATCACATGAGAATATGAGAATATCACATGAGAACTGAGAATATCTTTTCATGTTAATTCCCTCTGAAAACAAAAATAGAAATGAATAAGAATATTATGTAAACCCAGCTGGGTTTTTTGTGACCATCTCTGTATTGACTTTATTTAAAAATATGGATGGTACCTAATAGAATATTAATAGGCAGAAACATTGAACGGGTGCCATGTTGGCAGTTCCCACTGAAAAACCCAAGTGGTAATTAAGTTTTCCTGCAACAGTTACACAACAGCTACATTATTCTGCCAATGAAGCATCCCTGGGAGAGTTAAAGCACAGCTGGAAGCTGACTCCAGTGTTGCCCGTGGAAGTATTATAGAACTCTCTAGTAATCCAGCACATATCCCCGATATTGGCTTTTATTTTTTAGCTCTTGGAAATTAAAAAGAGAGGAAAAAACCCCTGACGCTTAATAGTTAATACAGGAGAATGGTTTTTCATCTAAGGATTAGGTAATATTCAAGAGAAAGCTCTATCCTAAAGGGTGTTTGTTTTAGTCAGGATTCTTGGCTACGAGGGACTGAGACCCAGCTCAGACCAGCTTAAGCAAAAAGGAAGGTTTTGTTTGTTTTTGCAGATCCTGGTGTAACTCAGAATCCAAGGAAATATAGGAACCAGGCCCAGGCATCAGGACCAAGTCCTTGAAACACATGGTGCCCCTGTCTCCACCTCTATTTCTGCTTCTTTCCCCCAGCAGCTTTATCTTCTCAGACCTCTGCCGGGTGGAAGGCAGGGCCACCTGGAGCCCTGTCTCTAAAAAGAGACGAGGAGAGAGTGCATCGTGGTCGTCCTGGTGTCCAGTTCCCTGCCCCCTGCCTCCAAGCCCAGCTCCAGACCGCAGACCAGCCTGGAGAAGGATTCAGGCCTGCGCCTCCCCCCCACCCCCCACCCCACCAGCACTGGTGGCCCATAGCAGAGCCCCCTGAAGTGGGAGGTGGAGCCGTTTCTTTCCCCGGAGGGGAGGATGCTATTTGGAGGATGAAAGACTTTGATTGGCTACAATTAGCAAGAGCAAAAGAGAACTCAGGTCCAAAAGATCAATTGGCTTGGTTATGTATAGTCAAGTTCCTGAAACTACATAGGATAGAAAAACCCAGGGGATGTTAGAATTTATTTTTTAAAAAAAGATACACACACATACACGCACATGTGCATGCATACAATTACATGTGATACATTAAATGAAAAGAAAATAGGTCATAAAATAGTGTATAATAGCTTCTATTTCCTTAAAATATAAAGAAGCCAGCTGCTCTCCTGTGCGCATATGTTTATATGCACTCCTATCTGAGCCTGGAGAAGGAGAAGGTGAGGAGGGACACAGGCTGGTGTTACGGAATACATCAAAGGGGGCTGAGGGGGCCGTGTGTTGTGTCATTTTCCTTGTTAAAAATAAGGTTGTATTATGTGTATCCTTTGAGGAACATGCGATAACGTTATTTTTAGTTAGTTTAACTAAGATTTAGTTAAATTACTAATATGCATAATGGAAGGATGACTTTAAGGCAACTGGCTTTGACCATTGGGAGGCACTTGCCTGTTCTCTTACTGCTACCTGCTAAGAGGGGCGAGGGAGAGAACAGATCTGGGGGCCTGGATGGGAGGATGAATGCAGTGGAGACATTGAATTGTCGGTGTTTATGGACCCAAAGCAGAGGTGACTGTGGGTGACACGTGTGCACTCCAGGAGCAGAAAGATGGGAGAAAACTCTGGGTCACAGTGAAAGAAGTAAAATGGAGATTAAAAAACCTCCAGAAAAATTATATTTAAAAGTTGAATATAAACTTGCTGAATGTAACTGGTTACACGTGATTGTATGGGAGAATTACAGATGAGTTTTATTTTCTTATGACTATTTTTCTTTATGTACCAAGTTATAGTGCATATGCATTATTTTGATAATGGTGGGAGAGTTGTTTTTTTTTAAAGAAAACAAGACCTTTTTCTTTAGTGGGAAATGACCTATTGTCATATGCATGGGTGCTGAGGGGGTGCTGGCAAATACCCTGAGTGGGGGGGTTATCCTAAGGAGATGTGTGTGGACACAGGCAGGTTCTCTACATCAGAGCTAATCAGCCAGCCCATCCAGCTTATAGGAATTGACAGACCAGAGCTGGATAGGAAGTAAGAGGGATGCTGGGAAGGATCCTGGGAATATTGGAGCCTCTTTGGCCATCCTCACTCACAGGCGAACTTCTGGCTGTTGGAGAAGCTGTATCTATGGCTTCGTGGTTGAAATTAGGATCATAGCATGGGAGGGGACTGAGTTTTCAAACAAGGCGCCTTTCCTGACAAGAGCTAGAGAGCCAGGCCTTCTGAGACTGTCCCTTGATGCCGCAGCGTGTGTTCCAAGCTCTTGCTCCTGTTTGTGTAAGTTGGGTTGAGAGAACTTGCTATTGCAGCTGCCTGCTGGGCTGTAACGGGTTGTCCATTTCGCACAAGAAATGCCCTACTGGTCTATCCTGGCTTAACGTAATTGCTTCCAGTGTCACCTATCTAGGCTGCTCTCTTCTTGTTGGGCCAGAGCTGCTTGAATGTCACGGTGCCAAAAGCCACAAAGCAGTCATCAGCTGCTGTTCTGGTACTGTGCGGTGCTCTCCTGTAGAACTTTCCACATTGCTGGGAATGCTCTGAATCTGTATTCTCTGGTTCAGTAGTCCCCAGCCACAGGTGACTCTTGCACGCTTGAAAGGTGGGTAGTACCACTGAGGAACTGAATTTTTAATTTTATTTCATTTTAACTAAAATAAGTTTAAATTTATATACAGGCTTCCCCTGCTAGCCCAAAATAGAGCATTCATATTTGGTATGGTTTAGTAGGTTATTTTAGAGGCCTGTTAATGCTCAAAATTCTTCTATATAAATTAATAGTAATAACATTCCAGATCCCCAAAATAACCACCACATCATACCAGATAGATGTATTATACTTTCGGCTAGCAGGGGAATCCTGTAGGCACACATGGCTCGTGGCTACCATATTGGACCACACAGCTCCTTCACTGGAAAATGCTAACACAAGGTAGGCGTTTTGACTGCCGATCCATTTTATATATACATGTTTTTTAAATTGAAAGAAACTTTTTATATTTCAGAAAAACATTTTGGGTTCATTACAGATAATACAGACAAGAAGGAGGAAGTAAAAAGTCACGAAAACACCTACTCAGAGCTATCTGCTCTTGGCGTCTAACTTTCTAAATTCTCTGCTATGCTTATGACATAGGTAGCCAGCTGGCTTTCAAAAGCATAGTTTGAGATCATCCAGAAAAGATAAGGTCTGTCAGTCAGAGTGACTGCCTGTTTACTGCCAGAAGAGAGCAGTGATGCAGGTTTCAGCAGTCTGCTCTGGCTGAGGTCTCGTCTCCCTTTTCGGTGCTAGGTCATCAACCCCATGGGATGGGACGCATTTGGACTGCCAGCCGAAAACGCCGCCATTGAGAGGAATCTACATCCAGAAGGCTGGACACAAAGGTATGTATTTACAATCTTCTCCAAACGCATATGTACAGAAAGAAACCTTGAAAAATGTTCAAACCCACGCATGAGAAGTAGAAAGCAGAGGAAACAAAGCATCGCAGTCTGCTGAGCAGTGAGCAAGATTGTGTATCTTGGCATTTCTCTTTTAGCACCTGTGTTCCTATCTAAGTAGGCACAAGGAGGGTTTTGAGTTGTCATTCAAGCGCTCAGTTTGATGTTTTGTTATTTACGAAGTTATTCTTCCTTTGAATATTTGCTTTGAGAAAGAAAAAGGAGGAGGGGGATGCGTTTGTTAATTTTCCACATGCTTCTCACCTTCTTGACCATGATTTGAGCTATATACAAATTCTACATTATAATTTTCTCTAAAAATTCTTGTTAATTTTTGAATTAACATTCTAAAACAATAGGAACTTAGATATTTAGTGCAGAAATACAAGGCCAATTTATTCTGGGTGTGATGGTCTCCAAGGAGGACACTCCCAATCCTACCTGTGCCTCAAGTTTCTGCGGACATGTGGTCCAACAGGGCAACCCCTCCCCAGCCTTTGCCCTCCCCCCACCAAAGTCTTGAGGGTCTCCTACCTGAACCCAGCAGAATGGACCTTTCTATATCATCCATCAGCCCTTTCACAAAGATCTGAGACCTTGCCCCACCCTACCTCTCAGAGATTAGAAGAACAATTTCAGTCTTTCCCAGTGTCTTTCATCTCCCTTTGCTTTGTCTTGCCCAAGGCTACATTGTGAAAACATCTACTGTATCATCCACTTTTCTTTTTTCTTCCTGTTTCCACTTTTCCAGTTATGGTTAATTCTAGATTAATGGGAGTTATAAAAAAAAAAAGGAGGAAATGATAATTCAAATAAAATGCTCAAATACAGCATGCATTTAATAAAAGCCCTGCTTATATTACTATAATATATTAATATATAATATCAACATTGGCCCTGATGATTTTGTAAATAAAGTTTTATTGGAACACAGCCACACTCATTTGTTGACATATTGTTCCCAGTTGCTTTCATGCCACAATGGCAGAGTTCAGTAGCTGTGCAGACTGTATGGCTCACAGAGCTGAGGACATTTACCATCTGGCCCTTTACAGAAAAAGTTTGCCAAACCCTCCAACAGAGCCAAGCAGTTAAGATATTGGCCCCTGAATCAGGCCACTTAGTTGCAAGTCTGCCTTTCCTCCTCAAGCTAATTATCTTGAGCAAGTTACTTAACTCTCTATGCCCTGGTTTGTGTATCTGTAAAAGACGGATAGTCTAATCCTACCCCATACGAATGGATGAAGATTAAGCACTGTCTTAATTGATTGCTATAGTTGATTTATTTCCCACAGTTCTCAGGACTGTGAATTCAGGATCAAAGTACCTGCAGATTTGTTGCCTAGTGAGGGAAAGGGACCTCTTCCTGGCTCATAGATGGCCATCCGCTTTCTGTGTCCTGTCTGGTGGAAGGGCAGGGCACGCTCTGGGGTCCCTTATATAAGAGATCTAATCTCATTCATGAGGGCTCTGCCCCTGTGACCTAATCTCCCCCCAAAGACCTTACTCCACATACCATTACACTGGTATTGGTTTCTATATATGAATTTGCAGGGGTGGGGTGTGGCAGGGGGTGAGGGGAGGTAACAATCAATCTATAGCAAGCACTTTTCTGCAAAATGCTTAGCATAAGAGTTGGCGTAAATATAGCAATTAGAGATAACAGAGAGTTTTTCTATGACCGTCTGTATTTTCAGTCTGCTCGAACTGAAAGAGGATACAGTATTAATCAACTAGTCCCTTTTCTTTATAAAAAAGAAAAAATGATGTATTTGCTTATTTCATATTACATTAAAATTGATAGTCTCTCCCTCTCTCCTTGTTGAACAGTTTTAGGTTGAGACTGACAAAGCACTGTGTAGTTTCCTTTGGATTCCCACAAATTGTATATTAAGGTTTTCCTCTTCAGTTGCTTTTAAGCTTGTAAATGGTTGACTTAAATTTGTGCAGAAAACAAACATATGGATGGACCAGGAGTACGTATATGAAAAGCATTACCTATCTGAATGGCCAGCTGCAGGGCCATAGACCATGTCTCGTAGATTCTGTGAGTCCAAAGAATAAGTGTCATCTAACCAGTCAGTATTTTTGTTGATTCTTGGTGACTGATCTTTTTGCCATGGCAGAACAACACTTAAAGTTCTTTCGAATAACTTAGATTTTTCCACTTTTCTGTCATGTCCTCAAAATGTAGTTTTATATCTTTTCTTCCCTCTAAAAAGCCATCTTTCTTCCTTTTACTTCACAGTAACATTAAGCACATGAGGAAACAGCTTGATCGGCTAGGACTGTGCTTCAGCTGGGATAGGGTAAGTCAGTCTTCTCCCTGGAAGGTCATTATTTTAAGGAAGGACCTGATTGCAAGAAATGTAGCTGTGCACATTTTCTTCCTGTTCCTCTTCGGGAAGGGAGAAGGGGAGGGGAGGAGGCAGGAAGCAGGAGGGCAGGATCAGTACTCCACAATGGAAAAAGTATCCCTAGTGGGTAATTTGTGTGCGAGCACGTACTTTTCTGTGGGATTAAGCTGAGTTAACGTCTTAATTTAACTTCCCGGTTGGCTATGATTTATGTATGACAGAAGCTTTGCATAAGGATTTCTCCTGTTCCAGTAGTTTAAAAAGACTGTTGGACTCTATGTAAAAGTGATTAAATATCAATCCACTGGTCCTTTTAGGTGATTAGGTATTAAGCTGATTGACCATTTACTTATTTAACCTTGTGTGTGTTTCAAGTTTAGATTGAGGTTCATAAGATCTCTTAATGACTTTGTCACAAATAGGCTCTTGGTGTAAAATGTTTTCCAGCTGTACATTAAACCAGTGGAAAATGCCAGGGGAGGTGTTCACTAAAGACCACAGGGTGGTCTAACGGTGTTAGGGACATGCCTGTTAAATATGAACTGAGCCCAGCAAAACTTTGGCCAGAGGTCCACCCCTTAGACATTCACAAGTGGCCAGGAAGGGGAGGTGGACCCGTCTTTGTCCCTCCATGAAGGCCCTTCCAATGTCTTGATCCTTCTTAGCATCCCATTTACTCCACAAAATGATTGGGATTTTCATTGCTGGGTCTGTCAAGTTCAAGTTCACATCCTTTTATTCATGAGAAGCATCCGGACCAAACCCAAATGAGATCTTCTCTCCTTCTCCCAACAATTATCTCTTGATTGATAAGAGATTTGATGAAAAAACAAAAAATCGAAAGTTAAACACAGTTGAACAAGTCCTGATTATTGTCTTTTTTTTTTGTTTTTTGGTAGCTTCTTTAGTTAGGAGCACAGGCTGAATCAAGTTCTAATTGCACACTGATGCCTTTTCAGCACTGACTTGCAAGGTCATTGGTATTTCATTTGGTGGAGGTGTGAAAAAGTCCTGGCACTTGGGCCAAGTTGTTCTGAGGTCCCAGTAGGGAGTTGCTAATAGAGGATGAAATGTAGTCTTAGGAGAGAGAACTGAGAAATCTGAGAACCCTTTAGTGATGAGATTTTGGATTTCTTGAGAGCAAAGATGAATTTATTAAACTTCTAGGATGATAATGAGTATAGTCCTCACAGGAATATCAACTGTAAATGGTTAACAAATAAGTGGATTATTTTCCTGATTATTGTAGATTAGGAAATACAGAAAAGTATAAATGAGAACATAAATCAGTATGGCTAATTTAACATCTTGGTATGGTTGTTTGCAGCTTTTAATTCTACTATTATGAATATCATCTAGCAATAAACTACACCTACACCTATGTAGTTTATTTTTGCAAAATTGAATTCATAATGCATATATTCTTATTTTTGCTTTTTTTTTACTTATAACTCATGAATATTTTCACATTTTATCTAATATTCTTTGAAAAAGTAAGTTTTTATGGCTATATTATTTCCCATTTATGAATATAGTATAACGTATTTAATCTATCCCTTATTATTATATATGTAGGTATGTCCTAATGTTTCTTCAGTATAAATATAGGTTTCTCAGTCCCTCCTGTGTAAATTTGAAGTTCAGAAAACTTAAGAACTGAAAGCTTTTTTATAACTCATTTAGTTGTAGAACCTGACCTGAAACGAGGTTTAGCTCACTATAGAATGAATATATTAATATGTTTTACTCTAGGAATAGTAATATAATTGATGATTGGGTACTCCTCCAGATCTCGTTGGGTAAATATACTATTATCTTTTAATACCCAGAAAGTCTTAATTCCGAAGCTCATTTGACTACAAGCATGTCAGTAAAACATATTTGAACTGGTAGTGCAGTGCATAGGTAAATAGAATCCTTCCTGATACCGCTGTCCAATAGTTACTGGATGCTTGATGTAGACCAGGCCCCCCTAATTATCCCTAGAAAGCTCTAAAAGGTAGTGCTGATCACCCAAGTGGCAGGGCTGGGCTCACCTCTGGGCAATTTGACTGCTCTGCTCACCCCTTCCCCATGAGGCACAAATCTCAGTATACATAATTACTGCCTTAACATGAATTCTCAAAAAGCCATGAACAAATTTAAGGCCTAAGGTGCTTAAGATTAAAGAACACTTAAAAGTATAATGTGGCTTATGATATTTAATGGTATAATGGCTGTACAAATTCAGACTCCCAAAATATTAGTTGTTTTTTTTTTATGTATCTCTTTCTTAGTGGCAATGAGTTTATTCAATGATTGTTTGGAGTGGGGGTGTTTGAATGATCAAGTCATTTCTTTTGCCCATTTAAGTAAAGGTGTTTATCCTTAATGATTTTTGTTTTGTTGCAGATTTGATTTGCATTTTGTTTATAGGGGGATGGTGATTATTAGCACACAAATATGTAGTTTACATAGATCCTTTGAGTACCATTCACAAAGCTTCCCCCAGTGATAACATTATATATACTGCAGTATAATATCAAAACCCAGGAAATCGACACTGATTTAGTGCTATTAACTAGAGTACAAATCTTTTTCAAATTTTCCCATCTTTTCATGCAGTCTCCTGTGTGTGTAGTAAGTAGTCGTGACTCTGCAGTTTCATCATGCGTATAATTTACGTGACCACCATCACCTGACCCTGCGTGGTCTCTGTACACACAGTGATCTCTCTGCCTCCATTTTGATGTTCTTGGATTCTTCCTCTCTCCACCCTTACCATTTGAAACTTCCCCCAGAAGGCAGCTCGATCTTTCACTTTAGCATTTCCTGAGGCTCAGCGACCTCTGTCTCCCAGGGTGGCAGTTTGATAGGCTCAAGAACCCCTATGACCAGTGTGCCCTGGTCACTCTCCTCCGTGGTTTTCACCATCTCATTCATGCTTTTGGTCTCTTTGTTCTTCTCTACCTTCTGGAAGAACTTCTCATATTTGCTTTCCACATCACTGATTCAATTTCTGTTGAATCGAAGTTGCTTTGTCTGGTTTCTAATGCAGATGTTAATTTCACTATTGTATTTTTAGATTCACTATTATTTTGTCTTATCTCATTCAGTTCCCATTTCCTTGCTCATAACTCTTAACCAGCTCCCTTTTTTCTTTCTTATTTTTGCTGTATTATCTCATCTTTACAGACCATCTATATTCAGAAGTTTTCTTGAAGCTGTAGGAATATGCTCTTGAAAATTATTTTTGCTTCCTGTCTTAAATCTTTTGGATGAGTCTGGAATGCAGTGTTTTCCTCATTTGTTTCAGAAACTCTTTGCAGGCACCATGTTTCCTGAGTGAGGGGCACTGGTGTGTCAACCTAGGAACCCTTGGGAGTGCAGTGCAAACTCCATCGTCGTCTCCATGTCATTTATTTCTGCCTGAGTTAGGGGACTCCACTGCTCCTGGGCATTTCGGCTTGGTGTAATCTTTACGTGGGTAGGAGCTGTGGCATCACAGCCTCCCTCCCGCCCTCCACCTTGGCTGCTTGACGTGCTACTGAGCCCTCACCGTCAGGGGTGTCTACTCTGGGGTGTACATCTGCCCACTGTCACCTCCACACCTTGCCCTTCTCAGGAACTGAGGCTGGTCTCAAGAGGGGAGGTACTCTTTGGCTTCTCCTCCTTTTCCTCAGTGTGGCCCCATCTGCCAAAATTCCTTAATATTTCTGGCATGTTGATGGCACCTTCTCTTGTTTCCAGTTTTGGCGCCATCCCCTGGGCCCATCGCTATATTCCCTTGTTCATTTTCATGGGAGTAATATAATATAAACAAGTTGAGATCCCCGTGTTCTCGATGCCCTCTTGCTCAGAAGTCCACACTGCTTTTTGACTAAACCTTTATAATCTATTTGCTCATATGGAGCAGCAAAGTGAGGAGGGAGAGGAATCGTTTATTTTATCGACTAGGCAAATCTGTGCCCTTGGCAAGTAACATTCCTAAAGTCTCGTAAAAACTGGATCATTCAGCAGATGGCTAAACTGACAATTAACAGAATATTTTAAAAAGAAGATGGCTCAAAATGTAATCTTCCTCCCCAGATGGAGAAAACCAACTTTAAAACCTGGTCTTAACTTCATCTTTCTACCTCTCTCTAGCTGGGAATCCCTTTAGGAACAGTTCAGCTCTTGAGCTGTATTCTCATCTTTCTTACATAAAAGACTAAGTTCTCTGGATTGAAAAAGGGCATACTTTTCTGGAGAGCCGAAATGATAATCACATGATGTCTTAGCACAGCAGTGTTTCACTTTTTCAGATGTTATTCCCATAACAGCTTGTATCATCTTGAGAAAAAGGAACGTAAGAATCTGAAAGCTGAATTTGAATAGCTGAACATCTACTGAGGGAGGAGGAGACTAGAAATAAAATTTCAAGCTAGTGAGGGAGTGAGAGGGCTCACTCTGTGGAATGAGAAGGACAGACTGCATTCTGCCCCCCGCTGGCTCAGGTTGTAGCTCTGCCGGCCGTCTGCTGGTCTGTGGGGGTGGTCCTTGCAGGAAGGACAGTCTCAGCTTCTGCGTTGTTTGACAATGTCCCTGAGGCAGCCATGTCGCTAACTTCCATTTCTCTGTCTTACCAGTGCACTCGTGCCTGAGCTAATTCTGGATCAGGTCTTGCCTGTGAATCTTGAAGTAGATGCTGGGGTGTGATTTTCTCAGGAGTTATCTGGATAACTGTTTGGGAGCAATCCCTAGGCGTTCCCTTCCTAATCAGACTGGTTTACGAAGAGGGAAAAAGTCCAGACCAGATAGGATTCAAAGTAATGCCTGTGGAAACTGCCAGAGGAGAGCTGTGTTGTTGTTGTTGTTGTTGTTATTATTGTTGTTGTTGTTGTTATTATTATTATTATTATATTATTGTGATTATTGTTGCTGAGCAGTTCCCTAGCCCTCATACTCCAATGTAAAATCAAAACAAAGGGAAACATATTCAGACATTTGGATAAACTCAACTTTTTTTTCTCCCTTAGTAGAGTATTCAAGAGTTGACTCTGCTGAGTCTTTATCATGGAGATCTTTGGAATTTTTATTTGCACTCATTTTCATTGGGCTTTAAATCTCTGTAGTGATTTCCTCCTTGTGTTTCTACATTCAGTCTTCCGTACATGATGGTGCCCAGTAGTAAGAATGAGGTTTTGCCCTTGTCAGGGTCAGGGAAATACAGGAACTACTGCCCCAGTGAAATAAATTCAAAATGTGCCCTTATATCTTCCCCACAGGCCATGTGGGCTAAGGGTGCGGGACGTGGTTATCTTAGAGCCCTGCCTCCGCACCCCAACCACTCTTTATCAGGATTTTGCCAGGACAGTCCCCCAATGATTTTGTGCCCTTCTGGGTTTTGTCCACCGCTGCAACACAGCCTGCATGAAGTAGGGGGGCTCTGGGGGGATGTGGCATCCCCACTACCTTCACAGTCCTCTACTTCTGTTCTCACGACTCTCTTCCCTTTTACCCCCCTCTGTTCAAGCTCATCTCTTTCCCTCTACTCACCTGCTTTGTTCTCCTTTCTTTTGTCTTCTTTCTCATCTTATTCTTTTTTGGGGGGTAATATTTTATTATGGAAAGTTTCCAACTTGTACTAAATAAATGAGAGTAGCATAAGATAGGGAGCCGCCCCCTCTTCAACTCATTATCCAGCTTCACCAGTTGCCAGTCTTATTTCATCTACACCCCTCTGCTGGAACTACTTTGCAGCAAGCCCTAGACATTGTGTATCTTCTGAAAAGAGTTCAGTATGTAATGGGCAAGAGATGAGGGCTTGCTTTTGCTTCCTTCCCTTCCCTTCCTTCTTCATAGTTCCATCATCACACGTAAAATGATTAAAGACGATGCCACCATTCATTTTACATATTTCCCTCATCTTGTAAGTATTTTTTGTGCCATGGGTCTGTTTACCCGGACTTCTGCCACCTTTGCTTTGTCCTTCTCCAGTTCCCATGTCGTTGTCAAGGTTTGGTACGGTACCTTCTTTTTATCCAAAACCAGTAAGCCCTTTGGACCATACTGTCATGAGCGTCTTTCCAAGTTGTCTTCAATTTGTACATTTACAAAGTGAAAATTATTATTGCTCCAAGGCCCTTACCTCTGTGATATTTGATTTACATAAAGGACTAAACGTTTTTTTTTTTTATTTTTTATTTTTGACTAAACGTTTAATGCAGAGGCTGATGAGCTTTCTTATTAGAAATAATGACACCAGAATAATAAAAAGTATATTTCAAAAGAATTTAAAGAAGAGCATAAAACAGAACGTGGGGGCAAGCGAGTGTCTGTAAACAAGGTTGGGAAGATTCCAGTTGTGAGAGCTTAGGGCCGGGTTGCCTTGGTAACGTGTAACAGGCACTCAATGTGTTTGACTCTGAGTCTTCTTTCAAGTCCTTACAGAGGTGAAGTTTGTCTGGCTGATTTCTGGCTCTGGAGCACCCTCAGAGGTTTTCCTTTGGTTGGAAGGGAAAAGGCTGCGCCTTTGTTACAGCTGAAATGGGTTGCCGGCTTATTTCTTAGCTCTTACCTCCTTGCGGGATGGCTGCTGCTAGTGCACAAGGGTCACCGTGCAGGGCTACAGCCAACAGGGGTTGGGAACCACATCTCATCACGAACACCTAGTGCGCCAGCCTCATGGGGGACTGTACCAGTCAGTATCTGGCAGTGGAGGTGAGCTGCCTCAGCCGGGAGAGATTCCTGCTCTGTTCAGCCCTCACGGAAGAAGGAGGTCCCTCGGGGCTGCTCAGTAAATATGGCAATTCAAGGAAGTAATTTGTTTATCCAAAGTCCCTCTGGAGGTCTGGAGCCCTGTCAAGGCAACCCGATGGAGGATACACAGTGGCCAATGGGAGTAGATCTCCCCCATTTAATGCTTGTTAAGTGCTCTTATGAGATGCCATCTTGTATTCTCATCTCAGAAAGCAGGTGTTGGTGTTGGGTCTGGCCCTTAACACGTGGTGGGCATGATCTGTTGTGCCTCTGAGCTGCCACTTCTCTCCAAGGGATGCTTCTGTGGTTACTGCAGAGTCGGCTCATTCTGTAAATGCCTGAGGAAATAAGAGCACAAAACTTCTCTCCCCTTGGCTGGCCACACAGGCCTCCGTTGGTCTTGTGTATCAACCTGGTACAACCTTTGATAGGATGGAGGTCTCAGGTTTTACAGACACGACGGACTTTAAGTGTGTTGGGAAGCAATATCTAAAAGGTTTTTAAGATGAAGTTTTTACTCTACGAAGATAATAAGGGTTATTTATTTGTGTCCTTACACCAGGGGTTCTTAAACAGCAGCAGCTTCAGAATCACCAAGAGGATTTATTAAATCATGGATTTTTGGGCTCCCTTTCTACAGTTTCTAATTCAGTAGGTTTATGATTTTGTTTCAGTCTTTAGAAAGAATGGATCGTAGGAATGATCATGCTCCCAAATCTTGTTAAAGAGGAATCAAAAGCAGGTCTGCCATCAGTTCCTTCTCACATAAGGTAGCACATACATGGATAATAATTTTGAAAAGAATTTTTAAAAAACAGGCAATGTTTCGGCAAGTACAAGAACAGTTTTTATGACTTGTTTCATTGTGAAATACCAGACATGTCTACATTAGAGCACAAAGCATGCATATACAGCTCAGTACATTACTATATAGCCACCACCTAAGTTAAGAGAGAAAACTTCTCCAGCACCCAGAAACACTCCCTTTTCCAGTCAGAACTCCATCTCTCCCTACTAGAAACCAATAGGGGCCTGGTGCAGCCTTGTGCTCTTATTTCCTCAGGCATTTAAAGCTTGAGCCAACTCTTCAATAACCACAGAAACATGCCCTTGGAGAGAAGGACACCCAGAAGGGCAACACATCATGCCACCAACTGTTAATAGCCAGGCCCAACACCAGCGCCTGGTCTCTAGACGAGAGTCCAGGAACCTCCACTATTCTGGCATCTATTTATCATTATTGCCTTGTTTTTAATAATTTCACCACCTACCTGTGTTTTTAGAAGTTACAGAAATTGAACCATGTGGTATGTGTTCTTTTATATATAGCTTCCTTAAATCAACATGTGTTTCTCCATTTGATTATTTTTTTCAGACATTTGGAAAGGTTGAGAAAATAGTGCAGCAAGCATTCCTTTGCCTTCCCTCTCGATTCAGCACTTGTTAATATTTTGTCATAGTTGCTTCACGACCTGTGGGCCTGGTGGCCCTGCTCCCTTAAGTACTTTCACGTTCCTGTCTGAGGACTCCAGTAGCCTCCTTCAGAACCACAGTACCATTTTTGACAGCTCAGAAAAGTACAGTAATTCCATAATATTATCAAATGTCCCATCCACAGGTGACTTTCCCAGGTGTCCCCCAAATGTCTTTCACATCTGTTTTTATCCTTCTACTGCCGCTACCATAAATTCATACAAACTCAGCATCTTAAAACCACACAAATTTATTACCCCACAGTTTCAGTAGGTCAGAAATTTGGGTGGGTTCTACATGGTCCTCTACTTAGGGTCTTGCAAGATCAAAATCAAGGTATTGACAGGACTGTATTCCTGACTGGGTGCTTTGGGAACAAGTCCACTCAGTACCTCACTCGGTGTTGGCTGAATTCAGTTCCTTGGCAGTTGGACTGGGCAGGCTGTCAGCCAGAGATCACGCTCCTTGAGCTGCCCGTGTCCTTCTGTGCGTCTCACCTTGCTCCCTCTAGCAACACTCCTGTCCTCTTTCCAATCCCTCTAGCTACCCCTTCTGCTACATCTCTCTGACTCCAGCCAAGGTGACAGCTCTGCCTTTACCTGCCCCTGGGATTACATGGGCTCCCTGGATAACTTAGTGTCATCTCCCAAGTGAATATGAGGACAGTGAGATGGCACTCACCTGCAGGAAGAGAGCTCTCACTAGAACCTGACCAAGTGGCACCCGACCTCAGACATCTGCCTCCAGAACATGAAGACATTGACTTTCATTGTTTAAGCCACCCAGTCTGTGGTGTGGCAGCCTGTGCAGACTAAACCAATGATTTTGAACTTTTGAAGATTTTGGGGTAGTGGTTTTATACACTATCTTACCCTTTGGATTGGTGACTGGTTGGTTCTTCAGGTTCCACTTGCTACAGCTGCATGAGTACTAGCATTCTTTTTGCGTATGTTACTGTGGTCTGGGCAGAGTGTGACAAGGATAGCTTATCTCTGGGCCGTTCGGCGCAACCTGGAACATCTGGAGGGCTGGGCTGGTGCCATCTGAACGGCTGTTCCCTCACCTGTCTCATAGACTCCGGCCAAGATGATGAGTGGGGGACCAGAGCAGCTGCAGATCCTCAGGTTCCATTCCCTGTGCTCTTCAGGGGAGCCAGAGATCCCCTGACCTGTTGACTTAAGCCGCCCAAGGTGTGTGTCCTGAGAGAAAAAGAACAAGGCAGAAGCGATGTCACCTTTTCTAGCTTTAGAAGTTACTCAGTGTCCCAAATTCCTCTGGAGTCATAGGTCTGGCCACATGCTGGGTAGGGGCCATCAGTACTACCTCTCCGTAGAGGGAAGAATGTCAGTGTAAGGGAAGTCAGTGTCACATTATAACAAAAACTTATGAGGTTATATATATATTGGCACAGCTGTCTTTGGAAAATATAATCTGTTACAATATCTTTAACTTGTTCTGTTATTCCCTATAATAATTGTGTAAGTGGGATGTTAGGTCTAGAGCTTGGTTAGATTCAGGATACTTTTTTCCAAATTTAATCATGGGTGATGCGTTCATAGTGCACTGATAGCTAGAGAGACATGTTAAGTTGTCTCACTATGAGTGGTGCTGGATTTGATTGGTAGGTTAAGGTGGTTATTGCCTGATCTCTCTAGTAAAATGGTAGATTTTCCCCTTATATAATTCATTAAAAATTTGTAGGATAGCACTTTGATACCATATGAAAATTTAAATTTCCTGACAACCTTTCAGCCGGGGTTTTAGATCCTTACCTGATTCAGGTATTGCATTGAAGACTGAAAAATAAGTGCTTGGTTTTTTTCTATCATTCCTTCTTCATTTTTTAACTGTCATTTTTATGTAGTGAAGAAACTTCCTTTTATTTCTCTGTTTCATGTATTATAAACACATTGATCTTTAATGTATGCAATATATTAAGGACAGTTATACATTTTTAAGTCTCAAATGTCCAAATTGGAAGCCCTCAACATTGTTTTAATACTCATTCATGTGTTTGCATGTAGCTGTGACTCGTTTCCAGTGCTATTTTGGTGTTGGTAGATGTTTTAGTTATTTCATTTTGTTTTTGTTTCACCCCACTTCTTGCTGTTATCATAGTACCTGTGAACATTCTTGTCTGTGGGTGCTTGTGCCCTTAGCACTGACTTTGTCAGTGTATAGTATGTACCTGGAAGTGAAGTTGCCGGGTCATTGGGAATGTGCATGTTCAACCCTCGTAGCTGTTGCTGGTTTTCCAAAGTGGTTGTACCAATGTACTTTCCACTGGGAGTTTATTAACATTTCCTTGGTTCCACATCTTCACAATAGTTGATATTATCAGAGCTTTTAAATTTAACTAATCTGGTGGGCATTCACTATGCATTTAATTTCCTTAAGTATTAATGGCATTGAGTACCTTTTCATATCTTTATTGGCTATTTGGACATCTTCATTTAGGAAGTGGTTTTTTTTTTTTTCTTTATCAGTTAGCTTTTCTTATTGGTTTGTAATAGATCTTTATATATTCTGGATAGGATGCCTTGTCAGTTAATTACATGTGTTGCAAATATCTTTCCCAGTGTATGGCTTGCCTTTAAATCTTTTTAAAGGTGAGTTCTGTTTATTTTAATATGACCAGGTTTGTAATCATGTTTTTAGGGTTAGTATTTCTTGTGTTCTGATTATAAAACATGTTTTTATGAATGATCTCATAAAGTAATTTTCCTACATTATTTCCTAAAACGTTGGTGTTTCTCCTTTCTCATTTGGATCTCCAACTTATTTGAAAGTGATTTTGTATGAATGCTATGAGAGTGGGATACAATATCATATTTTCCATATGAAGCATTCGTCTGACTCAAGGCTGCTTTATATATTTACATTTAAATTGGAGGAATGACGGGCCTGTACCTGGAGGTCACCCCTAAACCCCTAGACTACCTTATATATTCTTTGATCAACCAGCTTCATTTCTCCTTTCATGAAAGGTACACCTTTAAGCATTTTGCTGATAGTCTTGGTTTGTAATCACTCCGTTAAATTTCACTAACAGCTATTTTGGAGCTTATGGAATTCTTTATAAATGAATGACTTTGTTTTGTTGTTCTAAGTGTGTAAATTGACCGACAGCCTGTGATGGTATTTGACACCAAGGAGTACTGAGAGCAGGGGTGGGAGGACACGCCACAGCCAAAGAGCAGCGTGAGGTGATCTGCCACTTCCTGTGAGGGGTATTCTGTATTATGCAGAAAGTTCTCGAGATGGTGTTTCTTGTGGAGTTTCACACTTGGGTTTCTCTTATCTTTCTTATGAGGGAAATTCACTGAAGAAACGTCCAATCGCTTTGATGGATGAACCATTCCAGGATGACAGTTATTCATCGCATCTAATAACCCTAAATTAACTTTTCAAATAAACTTTCAAAGTTACTGTCAAAACATATTCTTTGAGGAATTCTATGGAGACATGAATTTCAGGTGAGCCTCAGAAAATATCAAACTTGTTTTCTGCTGCTAAGATCCTGGAAGATCCAAGGGAAACTGGCAAATAGTCCAAGGACAGTCCAGCTAGACAAATGTGCAGGATGGAGGGATTGAGAAAAGAGAAGTTCTTGTTGGTGACCATCTCTGGAGATTATGGGCTATGGGGAACTGGATGAAATCACTGAGGGAGAGAGAACAGATGGCCCAGGATGTCCTCGATTTATGGTCAAGAGACAGGGAAGCCAAGAAAAATTTCCAGGATTAAAGGAGAGTTGGCAAGAGTGTCACTGAAACCAGGGAGAGAGTGAGTTTCCACAAAGAGGGATTAGCTGTAGCCACAGGAAGAGGGAGAAATGGGGCCAGGAAAACCACCAATGACCAAGTTGACTATTAAAAACAAGCTTTGGGTGAGAACATTCTAGGAAGATGGTGGAGTAGTAGGCCTCAGGAATCTGTCTCCCCACCTAGACAACAGCAATTGTCTATACTTTTTTTTTTTCCAAGTTTCCAGTTTTGTTTCTTGTTCTGTGTCACATAGGGAATCTTTCAAGCCGTGACAGGTTTCTACTACTTATTGCTTATGAAGGTTGCAGGCAGCAGAACAGCTCATTTTGGGCACTGCTGTCACTGTTTTGCCTCTGTTCAATTGATGAATTGATATTTTCTCTTTCTCTGGATATGTGCCCACGTCTAACAAATAGACTTCATGTTATTCAGAAAACGTTGGGAGTCTTTTTCTCGACAGTATCTTTCAGAAGACTGCTGTTGATCTGAGATGTTCAAATATGTTGCAGATCACACTAATGTTCTTTTCCTTCTGGAAAAATGAAGCAACAATGGAGAGCTGGTTTGGCTCGGATAATTGAAATACTGGCATCTACCCAGTAGACCAATAACAAATTACAAGTCAAGCCCATTAATCTCATCTGTAGTTTAATGGAGGGTTTTTGGTTCCCAACTGTCTAGTTAGAAGAGCTGTCTGTACAGTTTGTCTGCCTTGGTTAAACTCTTGTCAGCTGGCAAAGGGACAATTAGCAAATTAAACAAATTGCTGTGCCTCGTCTGATTATGGGTAGTTCCCAGAATCCCATGTAGTTTGTAGTAGGAGACAGCTCTCAGGTTATCATAAAAATGACAATGCTCAAGAAATATTGGTCAAGAAAATAGCAAGAATATAATCTCACCGATTAAGCTGATTTGAGTTCAGAAAGACTGTGTGTTGTCTTTAAAACTGCAGAGACCATGATTTCCCCTCCTTTAATACGCATCCTCTAAATTGGATTCAAGAGCACCAGGAACATGGAGCTTTCAAGTTACTTGAGAATTTAGCTGTAGCCCTAGATTTGAAAATCAGGACCTCCAAGGATAAAATGCACGCTCTATAAAAGCAGTCTCGCATTTATAATTTTCAATTTCCATTAAATGCTTGTTTTCAGTCTAAAGTTAGTTCTGAGAGGAAGAAATTAGATTCTATAAAAATAATGGAAATGGCTGCTTCATGATTAATTAGTTATCCTGATATTAACACCTGTTATGAAACTCTGCAAAAAAGGAAGACAAGGGAAGACAAAGGAGGCCAGAAGCCGCAGCTTGACAAAAATGGCCCGTAACAGATAGTTGAAGGAGGAGGAGGGAGAGGATGGGGCCAAGAGGAAGTAGTGAGGCTGAGGAAGCCTAGATGGGCTTCCTGGGGACTAACAGTTTATGGGGGAGGAAGAGGTGACCCTGTGGTCCAGCAAAGAGCTGGGAAAGTTGCAGCTGAGACAGAATAAAGCAGAACCTGGAGAGGTGGGAGAGCTCTGTTTGCGTTAAGGGGGATCGTGGATTGTCTCCCGTTTCTCTCAGAGACAAATCGAGATGAATGGGATCTGAGTGGAAATGATAATTCAGAGAATGCTTAGGAGGAGAGAGACTTGAAAAGGCCCACTATAGACGATCTCCGTCGTCTCAGAAGTGGAGGAGCGGTCGTCTTCAGACTGCTGTTGGGTCATTGCTCAGAGCTGTTGGGTCATTGCTCTTCAGCAGGTGTCTGGAATGACTCAATGTGTGAGGGAACAAGCAGCCTTGGCTTGGGTGGGAAGAGCCCTTCTTTCTGTTCTCTACACCTCCATTTTCTCTCCACGTCTCTAACCGATAGGTGAGGCTCCTGGGCTAAGTGACATGGTTGTAAACCCTTAGCACATATCTTCTCATCCGTGGATTTAATGGAAGGAAGCACAAAATTCTGAACCCACATTATACCAGAGAATTGTGAAACTGATCTCAAGTGTGTCACTTTTTAAAAAATCATTTGTTTTTGATGGTGTGGAAATTGTTAATAGAGGTAAACCTGGTTCTTTTTTTTTCCATTTTGGAGGATCAACACACAGGTTCTCAGGGCTCTTTGTGCGTGTGACTTAGGGTGGCGCTCCTCATGTGAACCCAGCTTGACACATGTAGAATGAATAAGGCAGACTGTGGGTCCAAGAACTGATATTCTACTTTTTAGAAAGCCTGTTAAATTTAAGAAAACTAACAAGGGCTCTGTTCAAGACTTTTACTTGCTTTTTAAATATAGTGACACTTCACCACCTGAATTTTGATGTCCTTGTTGCTGTCATGAAAATTTATTGAGGACTTGTAATGCCCAAGACAGAAATCGCAGCCTCTTTGCAGTCTGATCCTGAAAGTGACGTCCCTTCACTTGCTGTATTCTACACTCTCAGAAAGGGCGTTACGTAAGGGCTTGAATACCAAGAGGCAGGCGTTGTTGAGGGCCAGCTTACACACTGCCAGCCACAGCTAATGAGAAAAGGGAGGCATGGATATACTCAAGTCACTTACTCAGTATCCTACAACCCCCAGGGAGGACCTGAGCCCGATACCCTGACTCCCTAGCCCTGCTGCCTCACTCTTGCTCATTCCCCCTGCTACCCCTGGCAGGGGCGGCACCTGGCTCCTTCCACTTTTATAACAGCTGTGAGGAAGGTGGGTAGGTTCTGTTCTTCTCTGCCACACAAGAGCTGGCAGCTCTGGGTGACCTTTCCCACCCCCCAGCCCCAAGGCACAGTATCCCTCGTGTAGAGCAGCGTGGCAGTGCCTGCAGCGCAGCACCCTGTGAGGGTTGAGATGGGGGTGGGGGGAGAGCAGTCTTGGGACTTGGGCTGTGTACCAGCGGGTCTGGTTCTTTGCTAATTGACACTCAGAGCCAGGGAGGGTGCACTGAGCATCTGCCTCCATCTGTGTCCCCTCCTGCCGGGGATCCTATGGCAGCATTTCAGGGCGGAACTAACCATCTCCTCACTTCCTCTTCCCGGGAAGCCCCACCAAGGGCCAGGCCACTCTTGGCTCTTTGCAGCTTGTCCTTCAAGAACCAGTACTCTGGGAAGAGAAATGAGCTGTCAGGATGTCTGGCATTTTTTAGCAGCTGATCGCTGAGCATAAGCCGTCGCCTCATCAAGTTTCTGTGTTTGTTGCCATGAAGGTTCTGTCAGGATTGTCAAGGTGAAGAGCCTGTGCTGGGCAGGCCTGAGGCGCACAGGGAGGATTTGAATCCCAGGCAGGCTCAGCTCCTGGGGGCCTTGTTAGAAATATCATGTGCTCTAAACTGCTCTCAGCGCCTGTCAAAGGCCAACTCCCTAGGTTCTGTGAAGACACAGGGCAAGACGGGACCCCATATCATGCCTCATGAATTTGGGAAGAAACTCTTAGGTGTTTCTTAACCCTGACCGCACACACAATTTCAGGAGGTGGAATGTTGGGTGAGATTCAGGCATTGGAAACTCTGAAAGCTCCGTGTTCAGATGTAACCAAGTCAGAGTGCCAGTGCGCCGCTCAGAGGACTGAGTGAGGGGTGGCCGCCAGCTTGCTGTCCGGGCAGGTTTCCTCGTGTGCCTCCCTCTTCCTCCTTCCAGCGTGGCGGGTGCGCAGAGCCGTGGGCTGGAACCCTGAACCATCACCAGAGGAGCAGCCACCACTGACTGGGCGTGTTTTTCCTTCTAAGCTGCACACCAAACCCTGCGGCTCGTTTTCCTGGCGACCTGTGCTCAGCTCGCAGAACACCTCCCCCTAAGAACTAGAGAACCTGGGGCTGAATGGAAGGCAAGGCCATCACATTACCATACTTTCCTTTTGATCTGTTGCAGTAAAGAGCAGCTGACAAAAGTGCACATTATAAAAGATCAGTTTTTTAGAAAGCCACGAGTACTGCTCTCCTGTTTCCGAGGTTCATTGTTTTGGAGACAGGAAGCTCACGGTGACACTGGGGAGGGGGTGGCGATGTCTCGTTGCTGGAAACTGTGGCACGTGGTGCCCCTCACCTTTCTTACTGTGCTTATTTGCCAATATACTGAGCCTCCAAATGGCTGGTTGATAAACATACTGCCTCAGGTTTTGTTTGTTTTTGTTTTACAAAGTCCTAGCAGCTAACTTAAATATTGTGAGGCTGCCTTGCAAATTACGGGCACAAATTAAGATGTTTTCGGGCCTGTGATCGGGGATGTGCTTGAGCCCAACTCTGGGATGTGCAAAGACCCATCTCAGTCCTGCCAGAGCGGAAGTGGGGAGGGCACAGACCTAGGGCTCACCCTTGGGGTCACTGGGCATTTGAGTCCTGTGGGCCGGATTCCAGTAGGTAATCTTGAAACACTTTAATGGGGTTGGGGGGTAAACTGTTCTTTCAAGAAAAACTGGATGCCTCTCTCACTTCAAAATAGGATATTTATTCCATGAATTTATTATGGGAAATTTTCCAAATCAGACAACTACTAAGAGGCGTATTAAATTATTTAAATTTTAGTAAAATCTATCATTCATCCCAATGAACAGCATTCTGCAGTCATAAGAGAGAGTTCTGAGGTTGTGCCTGCCCACACCTACACTTGACAGGTCTCTCTTCTGGATAGACTCAGAGTTGGTAGAAGGACTGGTGGGCAGCATTCTGTGTGCCCCGCTCAACAGAGACGGGCCCTCACCAACCGGAGAAGGACACTGAAGTTGACTCGCTTGTGCCTCCACGTTTCCCAGTGACATTTTACCCTTTTTATGGAGTGCCCGCCCATCAGAGAGTTGCTTTGCTCACTCTCCCTTGTTACAGTCTCCGTCTAGAAAGATCAAGATCCTCAGAGCAGAGTGTCTCCCATTGACACTGTTGGCACTTAGGGTAGATAATTTTTCTTCTAGGAGCTATTTTGCACATTGTAGGATTTTCAGCAGCATCCCAGGCTTCTACAACTAGAGGCCAGTAGGAGCCCCCGCTCCCCACCACCAGCTCAGCTCTGACAGACAAAATGTCTCCAGACATTACCAGATATCCCTGGGGAGTAGTTTTCCCTTTGAGAATCCCTGCTTTGCGAAAAGGAAGGACTGTTAACATCTTTGTGAGTGCTGAAATCTCAGAAGACCTTGTCATCTGGGCTAAGTTTTGAATATTTAGTTCCCAGGGAAAAGAGAATCTTGGTTTCTAGCCAGTTAACTAAAGTTAAGACTTTTAAGCAATTTAATTTCAGAAATATACCTTTAATGATTTTTACTGAAATGTGGCATTAGAAGACTTGGAAGAACCACTTTTGTTGGTTTATTATTGTTGTTGTTGTCATTGTTCTTATTGAATCAGCAAATCAAAGAAGGCTTCAGAAGTCTTTTTAAGGAAATGTATTTCTGAGCAAGGTCTAGCCCCTGCCCTGGTGAGACTGGACTCCTGTGGAGGCTGCAAGAGCCTGACATTTCTGCAGAGTGTGCGGTATTGTGGGTCCTCTCTGGGCCTATGAGGCAGAGGGGAATCCAGGACAGGAACACACTTCCTGTCCTCATGCACTCCCAGCCTCTTCCGCCTTGGTGACTCAAGCACTTCAGTGCAAGGGGCAGTGCAAGTCCAGCGCTGCAAACATGCATTCAAATAAAAACACCAAGCTTGGAATAACCTTGGTCCAGGAGCAATGGTTTAAGTGACAAACCTTGATAAAGACAATAGTGGTGTTTCATTGCTCTGTGGTTTTTATTCTCAATTTATGGAGGCAGATTTAGGGCTGAGAAAACACATACGTGCATTCATGCACATGCATGTATATCCATTACAAGTGCCTGATGGCTTATAAAAACCACAATGTACAGAAAAATAGAGGAAAGAGAATTTCTACCCTCTAGATTTAATAATTGTCATCATATGTTATTTTTGCTTCAGATATTTCTTTTTTAAAAAGATTTATTTTTATTTATTTATGCATAGAAGAACTTGGGTGTAGGCCAGAGGCTCAAGGGTGAGAGGATTCACCAGAGACAGAGTGGGGAGCAGAACAGGTATATCTACTGAAACACACTGCTGAGGGGAACAGCAGATGAGAGAGGAGAAGTCTGCTGCACCATGTGGGTTAGCTCCCTGGATGGAGGTTGAATTCTTGTCGCAGTGGCTGGTGATAGCTTGATAGTGCTGAGACTTTAACTCCTGCACCACCAGGGAGGCCCAACTTCAGATATTTCTTTAAACCTCTGCTGGATAAGAATGAAAAAAAAAAAAAAGCCACAATAACAAGATTTGGGAATCTTTTTTGCCACATGCCCCACTCCCATTCCCTGTCCTGATTCATCTTGTCGACCACAATGTAATTCGTGTGTAGTCTATGGAATCGATATGAAGGATACAAATTTGACTCAATATGCAGACATTCTCATAATTATTTAGTTTATTCTTCACAGAACAATAATTTTGGCATGCCTCAATGTGACTGGACCTGAACATACAATGATAAACAAAACA
The DNA here is from genome assembly GCA_004024925.1 of Scalopus aquaticus. Taxonomy (NCBI): domain Eukaryota; kingdom Metazoa; phylum Chordata; class Mammalia; order Eulipotyphla; family Talpidae; genus Scalopus; species Scalopus aquaticus. Next base: position 102,932 of record PVIJ01000661.1, on the reverse strand, counting down.
AAACAGACCAAATATATTTCCTGCTTCTGGGTTTTGTTAAAAATGGAATTTCTTAAGTTGCTTGTCTGGAGAACTTTCCAGATTTCTGTGTCGTGCCTGCAGGGTTGGAGGGAGGGAGGGGGTTGTGAGGTGAAGATGACGGGATATAGATGAATTTGGAGGTTTTGGGGAGCGAGCCCGCCCACAATGTGCTGGTCCAATTCTTGAGTGGCCATGGTGTTTTTTGCACAGTGCCCCTGCAGACTCGGTGTGCGAGGAGCCTCGGGCATGGGTGCAGGGCTGGGGCACTGGGCTCCGCACAGCCCTCCTGGCAGGGGCAGCTACAGTGCAGGCAGAGTGTTAGGCTGACTGGTTACTCACCAGCTACTGCACAGCAGGGAGGGGAGCCATGGATCAGCCATGGAGTGAGTTATTTGTTTTGTAATAGCTATTATTGTTACTGTTTGTAAAATACTCCATGAACGCTTATAATACATGAGAATCCTACAGAAGAAAAATAGCCCATTGGGGCACCTGTTTACTTGACAGCTGGCTTAGTTCCCACCACACTGGCCCTTCTGGGCTAGGTTTTAAGCTCTCTCCTCATATATTCATCTGAAGAAAGGATGAGTTGTTTGCGCTTTTGATAGAACTACGTCTTCCATCAATAGTTTATGGCAAGTGGGACCACTGGGAATGTCCCTTACCTACATCCATTCTGTTAGCTTTTTTTGAAGTTAAAGAAGAGCACTAGAGAGAAACGGGTTACAGTTCAGAGGATTTTGTGCTTACTTGACTTTATAAATTGCAGACCTTCAGCTTGGTTCATCAATACCCTGTTTTAGGGCCTCCCTGGTGGCGCAGTGGTTAAGCGCTGCGCTGTGGAGCTGTCGGCAGCAGCGATGTGAGTTCAACGCCCGGCCAGGGAGATTCCCACATGGTGCAGCAGACCTCTCCTGCCGCGCCCGCTGCTCCCCTCAGCAGAGTGTTTCCGTCGATCTGCCTGTTCTGCTCCCTACTCTGTCCTAGTGAACCTTCTCGCCGCCCCACGCCTCTGGCCTGTACCCCAGCTTGTATGCATAAATAAATAAATAAATAAATCTTTAAAAAAAATACCCTGTTTTAGAGGTTCTCTAGCAAATACATCTTCAGAAAATAATTTTGGGGAGCCTGCAATTTAGGTTTGGAAATAACAGGTAGGTGATTTCTCACTGACCTAGTTTCATATTTGGTAAAGTTTTAAATGGGGCTTCTGAAATAGGCAGCATCCTGACTCCATAATGGCGTAAGTAGACTGTAACGAGTTTAGAGGCACTACCAGGCTCCAGTTACCTGTAGAAATACCAGGTTTGTTTTCAAGTGAGGGTCCTACTAAACAGGCAGACCTTCCCCTTGAATGTTATGATAGTTTTCAATATGAACTGCATTCGTGAATTAACTTCATGCCACCCCCCCAAATGGCAATACCCAGTTTTGTACAATGTAATCCATCTGTTGCTTATATGGGTAGAGAGGAGTTGCTCAGAAGACTTCAAGTTGAGTTTCTCATTACCGAACATGCTCTGGGAAAATTGAAGGTAGCATTTTAATAACATCTCTCTTTCCAGAATAAATTACTGCTTCCCTCACTTTATAAATTGGTTAGGGATATTACAGGCTGGTAATTATTTTTGCAGTGGGATCACGTTTCCAAGTTGAATTGCAAGGTTTTGTATATACATTGGGGGTAGGGGAATTTTGCAATGGCCTCAACATTTCTCCCCCTCTTTGGCAGGAAATAACTACGTGTTTGCCAGATTACTACAAATGGACTCAGTATCTCTTTATTAAACTCTATGAAGCTGGACTGGCCTATCAAAAGGAGGTAAGTTTAAGTTACCTTGTACCTTATAAAAATGTTGTAAATCTTCCCCATCTTTAATACATTGTTGTTAAATGAGAAATAAATTGGCCCTGTTTGCACAGTAGCAGTGAAAATGAACACTACTCTCAAGTTCATGAAACAATCACAGCAGATCCAGAAGGAAACCACACAACCCTTGGCCTACTCTGTGTACTACCTGGCTTAGGTTGGTCCCTCCAGGACAGGACTTGGGCTTCTCTCACCCTCAAATTCCAGCATATGACGCAGGGTCTGGTCCCTGGGATAAGATCAAGGAGGAAGCATAGGAGGAATGCAGGCTTCTCAAATGCTTTTTTTTTTTTTTTTTTTTGTCTGTTAAATGGATGGTAACATCTTCCTTTTAGGGCCTTGGGAGGTCAGAGGCAATATTTAAAGAACATCACAGTGCTTACAGAGAGTGGTCCCCCAAGAAATGGGGTGCTTATTATGGTAGAAGCTCAATTATAGTTGATAAGGCTTAGATGGTGGAGGATGACCTAAAAACAAACTTCCCCGTTCAGTAGTCACTGGTGACATGTGGTTGTTGAAACTTAAATTTAAAGTAATTGAAATTAAGTAATGTTCAAAATTCAGGTCCTTGGTTGCACATCCCACGTGCTCCTAGCCTCATGTGTTAACACTTTGTGTGCTGGTGCCCTTTAAATTTACCAGATCTTGGGGCCGGCCATTTTCTGTGCCAACGCATGAATGGTAGGATAAGCATTCAATAAAACATACACAACTCCTGAACTACTGGATATTAAAAAAACTGTAATATCTTTCATCAGACACCTTACGCTTTCACCAAAACAATGTATAAAGCTTCTAGACTGAGTATGATCAAAGAAATAGCTCCTAATAGTTCCAAATAAATCCACTGTGGCGTGAAAAACCGGAGACTAGATGAACATGTATTAATACATGAGCGGCCACCTGATACTGGTGACAAAAACACGAACTAATATGTGAGTGGACCACAAAGTGCTAATAGCTAGTATTAGACAACACAGACAGGAAATATTCTCATCAGAAACAAAACATTCTACTAAAGAGCACTGCTCTCGAAAATTCAGAAGCAGAAGCAGTAAGTAGAAAATACATCATACCTTTTTGCTTGACACATACTCCTTTGACATTTAATGGCAGAAAATTACATTTACTTTTCTGGGGATTACATCACATTGCTTGCTCTTGCAGTGAATATTATTTTCATAATCATTATATTTTAAGTTAAGAAGTTTTTAGCATTTCTATAGAGACAATGCGAAAGGCTCATTTTCAATTTCAGCATATAATAAAAATGTCCTAGACCTTGATGACAAAATAATATAGTTAATGAAAATCAAGAGGGGAGACTGAGGAAGAGAAACAAAAGCAAGTGTGAGATGATCCCTTCCTCTTTCATAGCAGGGAGGCAACATGAAAAATTAGAGGCTTACATCTTTTTTTTCCCTTAAGTTAGAAAGGTATCTATTGAACCTAAAGATAATAAATCTGGAAGAGGGACCGAGGGTGGGAAGAAGGCTGTATGAGCGTGCTGAATAGCTTGTGTTACACAGCATTGGGTCAGCAGAACTGTCTGAAAATAATAGGCCAAAACTGAATTATCATTTTTTCCTTAAAGATATCATGATAATGATAAAGTTATAATGAACAGAGCCTGCTAAAAGTAGAGGAATTCTTTAATAAACATTTCGGATAATTATGAGAAGTCTTCTTTGATACTGCACTGAAACTCAACACATGGTGGTTTGTTAGAGGATCGTGGCAATGTTGAGTGTTTGGTACCCTGTTATATTAAATCTCGTGTTGGTCTGTCTTGGGCTCTGAATGTATTTTTGGACCCTTATATAATTTTGTAATGTCATTTATTGGTCGTTTGGAAATACTGGTCTAGTGATTTCTGCAGATATTCTTTGTACACTATCATCAGATGTCTTCAAGCTTTGGAAGGCTGCGAGGCTCACAATGGGAAGATACAGGTTTCCCAAAATTCCAGTTTCCACTTGAAAGCTTTCGTTTTATGTGTTGCTTTCCTTAGAGTGACAGGCTCCCTTTATTTTTGAGAGCATGTTTGCCAAATACTTAAGTCTGTGTATTCATAGTTTATTATGTTACATTAAAAAAGTGGTTAAAAACAGGGGAGAAAAGATCACAAGGGACTGTGGTGATGGTTCACGGGTGAATCGGTGGTGGGTAACCCCCAGGAATACACAATAATGTAAAAGATATAAATAATAATAATAAAAATTAAATTAAAAAAGTGGTTAATCCAGTTTATGACACAAATCGTTGCCAAGAGCTTTTTCTTGATGCCCTTTCACGCCACACTTTGCTGTGTAGTTCTTTCTGCCTGTTTCCCATTCTTCACAGAGAATATTAGAAAGTACTCAAAGGTTGAGATTTAATAAAATGAATGAATTTTACTCCTTCATCAGGGATGTGCTTAGGGAAACGTTTCTCCCCCTCTATATTGGAAATGTGCAGGCGAAGGGCCAGGGACCCCTGCTGCAGGTGGGGGCTGCTGCCTTCTGTCTATCTGAGGGCCAACAGCTGGACCCACCTTTGCTTTTGCGCCATCAGTGTAAACAAGAACACAGTGGAAAAGGCAAATAGCCCCTTCTTAAGATAACGACAATACTTTTGATCTGCCAGGACCACTGCAAGGGCCTCGGGGACCCTCAGAAGTTTATGGGCCACACTTTGAAAACTGCTGTACAAATTTTATAGACTCAGCTATCCCTACTCCCACATTTAAGAATATTAAAATTATTTAAAATATTATTTAAAATATTGTTGGTTTTTTGTTTTTCCAAAGAAGGTACTGAGTCCCCACTGACAGTTGGAATAAGGAGTAAGAACTTTGTAGACCTGAATCAGACTAATGTTTGACCATTGTAAACTCTTGTGGGTCAGTTGCATTTTTTAAAACGCCATAGCTGTTCTATGGCAGAGGCCCTGTAGGTGCGGGATGGCAGGAGACAGAGGCATGCCCATCCAAAGTTCCTGACTGCAGCAGGCATTTTGTTAAAGCAGAGTCTTCAGAAGCCTTATCGCCTAAGTCCTTTTTAGCTTCCCCCTCACTGCCCAGTGCTGCCCTTCCTTAGGTGGGGCAGGAAGCCGGAACTCCCTTTTTATGGGGATTACACTGCTGCAGTGAGACTGGCCAGCCTACCACAAGTCTCCTCTCCCTATTTCAAAGGCTTGTTATGAGGATTAAACGAGGGAATGCTTGTTAGGAGCCTGGTAGGGTGCCTTGCCCAGATTAGGTGCTCAATAAATGCCCACCTGAGTGTGCCTGCAGAGTTACCCGGAGTCATGGTATTTGAGTTGGAAAAATGGAGAATGAAGAAATCCTAAAGCCTCCTGGCTAATTCTAAGGCATCTGTCCATGATGATTTAGATGCTTTTATGGATTTTCATTTTAAAAGGTAGTGTTTTTGTTGCTAGTTGTTGACTTAAATGCTTTCAGTATATTGACTTTTTAGGTCACCATTTAAATATCGTGGTCTTAGGGAAAAATCATAAAAAGAATGCCAAAACTCCACTTGGTACATTACTGAAGGTCAAAGAAAACACTAATCCAAGCTATTTTTTTCCAGATAGAGGCTTTGGATAGCTATTTTCAAATTAACTTCTGTTGCCAGATAACCTTGGTGAGGGAAGCAGTGGGTAAAATCTCTTTGGAGGTCAATGTATTTTAATGATTTAAATATTGATATGTGATAGATTTCACTGTAAAGATGTGGGCTAGTTATCTGTTTGAAAGAGTGGGGAGTTGGCTCCGTTAGGTACTGGCAGCTGTAGATATCAGCCCTGGAAATGACGCAAAGCTGTGAAGTCCAGAAACTGTTCTGTGTAGCAAGTGTGTGTTTGCTAAAAATTGGGATGTCCGTCAAAAGCATTAATATTCAAAGTGTGAAAAATCTGGGAATGCCAGATAAGAGCGAGCCTGGCTTTAAGGGAAGCTATGGAGATTGAGATGTTATGTAAGAAGGGAGGCTCCAGAAACGGGAAGCAACTCCAGGGCTTCAAGAGGCTGCACCTCAGGGGCCCCACATTTTGACACCCCTGGGTTAATCACCTGTGCAAAGGCTGCACCTGACCCCTGCATCTGTGTGATTGAGGTGCGTTGTGCTTCCGAGCAGAAAGGAGAGAGGGCTGTTTTTTTTATTTGCATCTTTTATTTGAGGCCCTCTTTCCTTTGGTGTTTTTCCTCTTGCCCCAAGACTTTCATGGGGGGAGGATGCTCTTGTAGTTTGCTTTTATTTGTCTCTGATTCAACATCAGGGCTTTATTCTATCGTGTAAACCTCTTAGGCGCACATCTCCCTCATTGCTTTTTGTAACCTAGAGCCTAAGCGATGCCAGGCCATGTGGGAAATGTTGATAAGGAAATGAATTTCTATTTGTTTTCCCGTCTGCAGGACTCAGTGCCTGCTTCGCCCATCTCCTCTGAAGCTGGCAGGCGGCAGGAGGCAAAGGTGAAGGCTTATGAGGCTTTTCTCCCCTTCTTTCGTATTTTACAGTTCTGGTGGTGTGTGGAGTTTTTTAGGGGGAAATGCCTCTTGAAAGAACTATCCACATTACTCAACAATCTTGGCTTTTTCTTTGACCTTTCATTTGATGTGGCGCCTCCTGCCCTGAACCCCTAACAGGGCAGCCCTGTCCCTCTTAACAGAGTGGTGCTCACCCCTGGTTTATTAACCTGAAGTTTTTAGGAATCAAGAACTTTTGTCCTTTATTTCATCTATATAGTTATGGATTCAAGGCCCTAGGGGGACCTGGCATGGGGGGAACCATTCAGTGCGTGTCTTTCCCACTCTGGGCTTAACTCTTAACTTAATGGATGTGCTACTTTTTATTTGTAAAATCACAAGCCCCAGATGGGTTAGTCTCTCCTGCATCCCTACATTTTAATGTAATTTTCAGGTATATCTCTGGATCAGTCAGGGTCCCAGCAGGAAAGAGAAGACACACCCCGAAGAGTCGCTGAGGAAACTGTAGTAAAGGGACTGTGTGAGCAGAGCGTGGGGAAGCCCGCACGCTGAGGTCTTTGCTGCCCCAGATGACGGCAGCGTCAGGAGCAGTTGCTGGGACTCGGGAGGCTGTGACTGGAGCAGGAGGAGAGGCCTGTCCAGTGGGGGCTGTGGACTGTGCCAGCCATGGGCACTGGAAGATATTCAGCACAGTTTCATATTAGAACTGTTTATTTGATTTTTAAAAATCAGTGTCTATTAAGGTAGGATATTTTAGTGCCCAGACACATCTCTCTAAACTCATTGCCTTCTTTGTACTATAGGGTAACTAAGGTTCTAGGAAGTGAATGTAGACGGCAGAGGTATTTATTTTAAAATAGAAAAAAAATTATTATTATTGTGATAACATTGGTTTACAACACTATTATGACTTACGGGAATAGGTTCACAACTCAGATATATATCACCACACCACACTCATCACCAAAGCACCTTAGTCCTTTACCTTAGACCACTGGGGCCCCTATGTCTTTTGTCTCCTTTTTCCTCCCCCTCTAATAGCCTCAATTCTGCAGTCATATTTCTAGGGTTGGTTTTGATTAGTTTTGTTAGTTCCTTTGTTTTGTTTCTCTGTATTTCATACATGAGCGACACCATCCAATATTTGCCTTTCTCCTCCTGACTCATTTCACTTAGCATAATCCCCTCCAGTTCCACTCATGTTGCTGCAAATGACCAGATTCCACCTTTTTAGTAGCTGAGTAGTATTCCATTGTGTATATATAGCACATCTTCTTAAACCACTCCTCTGTTATTGGGCTCTTATGTTGTTTCCATAACTTGGCTATTGTAAATAGTGCTGCAGTGAACATAGGAGTGCACATATCCCTTAGAATTAGTGTTTTTACATTCTTTGGGTAATTACACAGGAGTGGTATTTCTGGGTCATAGGGTAGATCTAGCTCTAGTATTTTGAGGAACCTCCATACTGTTTTCCATAGAAGGCTGGACCAGTCTACATTCCCACCAACAGTGTAGAAGTGTTCCTTTTCACATGAACGAATTAAAACTCCATGGGGAAGAGACTATGTAATGGTTAAGACTATAGACTCTATCAGCCAAGTTAATCTATGGAAATAGAGCTTGGAATAAATATTGTTACCTTTTGGTAACAATATTGGGATGTCGATTGGGAGAAGGCACAATGGTGCCTTCACAACATGCCCTGGGATGATGGGCATGGTCTATGTCTTGATTTCAGTAATAGTTATATAAGTATATTTTTAAAGCAAAAGTTGACAAAGCTGTGCATTTGAGTTTGATTCACATTATGTATTTATAGTTCCTAGACACCTGAGTTCCCAGCCTGTCTCAGTTACTCACTGTTGTACTGACTTGTGTGACCTTAGGCAAGTTATTTAATCTCTCTGTTCCTCAGTTTCCTTCTCTGCAACATGGGGATACTGTTCTTAGTTCCAGAGGTGATTGCTAGGATTTAAAGAAACAATCTTAGAAAGACTCTTAGTACAACATGTTACACGTTGGAATTACTCAATAAATGTTATTTATATTAGAATACGTATGTTTCCCCTAAAATTACCCAATTTTTCTGAATTCTGGGTACCATTTTTTCTTTTCCTCTGTTTATTAAAACTTACAACTCTGCTTGTTCATTCTTTCATACAGGACGATACCAAACTTGAGTCTGATACATGCTTAAAGACCTCCTTCCTGAGCCTGTTCTAATAAGGTGGATGCACAGAGGCATTTCATGTGTTCTTTTTCCAACTTGCTAGTGATTTCTTTGTCATGTAATATCTCAATTCTCAGAGCAGAGATGTTGCATTTGCAGATCCTTTCACATGTGAGGAACATCAAAATGACCCTACTACGTGTACTTACCAGATTGTACCATCTTATTTCATGAATTACAACAGGCCTTGGTTAACTGGGACCCAGTGGATCAGACAGTGCTTGCCAATGAGCAGGTGGATGAACATGGCTGCTCGTGGCGTTCTGGAGCAAAAGTGGAACAGAAGTACCTCAGACAGTGGTTTATTAAGACAACTGCCTATGCAAAGGTGAGTGTCAGCCCGGAGGCTTCCCAATACTGCCACTCGTGTTGACAGAAAACGCTAAGGTCTTCTGGGTATGGGAGAGCCTCATTGTTGGGGGTGAGCTCTAGGAAGGGATTCTGGAGCCATGGATGTGCAGAGAGAGTGCATCACCTCAGCATCACTTAGAGGGTAATGGTTTTAGGTGTCCTAGTTGTAAGTCAAGAATGGCACCTAGAGGTCAGTGTAGGCCATTGTCTGTTGACCTTTGAACACACTCAATCATTGTTATCACCATAGAGTTCAAAAAGCATTCACCTTTATCTGTGATTATATCAGCAATGAAGCTAGAAAGTAAAAATAAAGAAAAAAAAAGGTCTCTTCATCTGTGCAATTCTAGTCAGACCTCCAGAAAGAGCACGAAATTTCAGAGAGTGCAGAGAAAATCATCTAAAAGGAGTAAAGACTTGACCATCTCCACAAAGGAGGGTCAGAGTGAAGATGAACAAAGCCCGGAGCCAAAACTCTGGATTTGAACTCTTGTTATGTCCCTGATTAACAAGATAAGTGGTGTGAGTGCCTGGGCCTCAGTTTCCTTGTCAGTTAAAGACGAGGGTGGGACCTAGTGTCTGTAAGGTACCTGCTGGGCCTTTATGTATTCAGTGATTCAAGGTCAAGTCAACAATTGAAGCTATTGCTTATTCATTCACCATAGCTTGGGCAAAATAACTGGTTCTATATATTTCAGAAACACTCTGTGCAAAGTATCCTTTGAATTTACCAAATTTTAGAATATGGAATTGAGAGATGATTCCCTAAAACTCCAGAGAGAACTATAGAGCAAATCAGGAAAACTTCACATGGCATTTTGATAATCTCTGTATTTGTTAGCATGAGACTGGCCATCTGCGAAGGCTATTGGTGGGCTGTCGTGGTAGCTCCTCCCCTAGACATCATAAGGATAGTCGTACACTTCCATGGTAGCCCATGGGTCACTTTGTTAAAAATAGGGTACTGGACAGAAATGGACTTTGGATCAGATCCAATATTGTACTTCTTATATGCAGAGACAGCACTGGGTAATAAATAACCTCTGATCATTATAAAATTTAGCTGAATTAAAACTGCAGTATACCAATTCACAATACCAGTGCCATATGAATATATGACCTATAGTTTTCTCACTCAAAAGACATGTCATAAATGAGACTTTTTCCATTATAATTTATTCACAGTGCAGCAGAAAATAGCGTATGGATTTGAAAACCTACTCATTAGAACTTGTTAACACAGTTCTTGCTCCTTTTAAGCACACAGATATATTGGGAGACCAAATGAGAAGGACAAAGCTGAAAATGTTGCTTTCTATAACATCCAGGCAGTGGGAGCCCCTATCTGCTGGTGGTTGGAGCCTGTATATGCTGACACTTGGGGTCCACTGTATTATCAGGAGGGGTGCCAGGTCACCTCAAAGACCTGTCAAATGGCTCTGTAATAGGCATTGTTGGAAAGACCACCTAATTAGTTCTTTTGTTTTGACTTCTGCCTCTTGTTGGAAATGTAATAACGTAACTGAGGGGCATTATTCTTCAAATTGTCGGCTGTGAATTTTCAACTGTTCAACAGAAATGGTTAGTTACCATGGTGACTCGCCTGGTTCTTGCTGAACTCTTGTGCAGATTTATTGAAAAAGCTATATTTGGAGGTCAGCACTTGGTTTGCCCTGGAAATCAGGGAAAGGAGGAGTGTCATGGGAGTGGTAAGGGTGGGCGAAATCTATGTTCATTGCCCATCGTTAGGTAGCGCTGCACATGCACAGGGTAGAAGCAAGTGATTGCTATGGGAATGAGAGCAGAACAGAGGCAGGGGCAGGGGGATGGCTTTGCAGGGGGATTGTTGGGAGACCTTGAAATTATGGCCCAGCCGAAGGTATGCAGTTAGGTACTCAAAAAGACCATATATGGAATTATGGATAACACCCTAGGACTAAGGACAAAGTCAAAGTAGACTCACCTAAATAAAAAGTAAAAATAATCCTGACAGGTTCAGAAAACACCCTCAAACACAAATTAGCACCTGTAATGGTAGACAGCACAATCCAGACTCCCTGTGAGGTTGGCTTCATCTCCAATGTCCAACATTTAATGAAAAATTACTAGACTTAAAAAGAAATAAACTTATGACCTATCACACTAGTCAACAAATTTTTATAAAAGTCATATTACTGAAATAAAATTAGTCATTTCCTATCAATTTGTATGTGCTCAACACATATATGACACTCAAATTCTAATTTTGGCCCTAATTTTGTAATCTGCAATAAATTGATGTTTACATCACAAAGTGCATGCCAATCACTGGTCAACAAATTTTTAGTAAAGTCATGTTACTGAAATAAAATTAGTCATTTCCTATCAATTTGTATGTGTTCAACACAAATAGCACAGTCAAATTCTAATTTGGGCTCTAGTTTTCTTGTAATCTGCAATAAATGGATGTTTACATCGTGAAATGCATGCCAATAGTAATAGGCCTACAGTTAATACCTGTGAAAAATCTAGTCACGGACAACTTCATAGATTTCTTCGCTTGTCTCTTGTACAGCTGTTCAGGAGCATCTCTGGGGAGTGTCTAGCAGTAGTCAGCCAGTACTGTAGTGGACCATTTTCCCTGGTATCTTTGTTCCATTGATGCGATATCTTGATGAAAACATTCGCCATGTTCATCACTAACTATACCACAGTTTTCAGGGAAGAAATCTAGTTGGGAATGAAGGAAGTGGATCTTTAGAGACATATTGCAGCCAAGTTTCTGATACTGCATCAGCATGTCTTCTACTAGTTCCTTGTAGCTTTCCGCCCTAACATTCCCAAGAAAGTTTGTAGACTTGTAGACACTAAGCGAAAAGCATTCCATGCTTGTTTCGCATCACCCTGCAGCAAGTTGTTGAACGGGTCATCTCAATGCAGACGGAATGTTTGGGTAGACTGTTCTCAACTTCTTTTGCTTCGTTATTCTACCTGAAAGAGGAGGAACCAAGCAGTAGGAACAGTCTATTATGTGGCTGCTTGGCTCTCTCCACACCATGGGGACTGCAAACGGCATGTATGGTCTTTTGCCATTTAACCACTGTGAAAGCTGTGTTGTACATGAAGCACAGCATATATGCAGGGCCCAAGGCTTGTCTTGGCCACCAACCTTGCATCCGAAGTAAAGATGATAAGCCTTCTTCACTTGAGAAGTGATCCTTTTCTTCTGGTTGGCAAATGTCACTTCCCCACAAATAGAGCAGAAATTGTCCACGCTGTTAATGTACTTTCGAGGCATTACTGTACTGTATTGTGCCTAAATGGATAAAATAATAACAGTTCTATGGCACAAAGTCTGAAATATTTTCAATGCTCAACCTTTCCAACAGGGTTTTCTATAGTGCTCTGCTGCCATCAGCTTACTTCAGCAGCCGCCTGGCAGTAGTATTGCATTGCATCAGAAAATGATGCAGTCAACTCTGGATGATGTGTGCATGATGGTATTATGCAATGCGATGCAATATTACATCATCGTAGGCTGATTTAGGATGTTGTTGCTGTCCTACTGGATAAATTTACACGGTGAAACATATAAAATGAATTCTTTGAAATATCTTCAAAACGAGAGCTAATAAAAAATGTTCAGGGTTATATTCATGTTCAGCACACCAAGATACTACAGATTAGGGCCTTTTTAAGTCAGTAATGATCTCACTGTTGACCAGTATAATCAAGGGGGGGAAAGCAGCCCAGGAGAAATAGACCCTGAAATGACCCAGATATTAGAATTAGGAGATAAAAGCTGAAGCATCTATTATATAGTCTGGGACTTGAAGGAAAAATTAGTCATAAACAGATCTTGGAAGAGAAATGGAATTTTTTTTTTAAACCAACTGGAACTATATGTATAAGTGCAGTATCTCAAATGGAATAATCACTTGGCTGCAGAGGATGAACAAGGGTTAAGTAGGCCATGAAACTAGAGGGAAACATCCTCCCTCACCCCATATAGGAAATATCATGTGTGGTGGCCCTAAAATAGAAATATATGTGATGAGTTTGAGAAGCTGAAAAAGTGGCACTATAGCTGAAACTGAGAGCTCCCAAAGACAAGACTCAAAGTATGGCTGGAGAAGCTGGAGATATGGCTGGGGACCAGAGCCGTCAAGAACTTTTAAGGAATTTGACCTTTACTTGGGGATCATGGGAAACCAATAAAGAATTCTAAGGAAGGGAATGACAAGGTCACATTTATGTTTTTGTGAAATCATTGTGTAAAGGACAAGTGTGGATGCAGATAAACCAGGTAAGATGCTATTGAGATGGTTCAGGCATGTATAACTTAGACTCAGGAGGGAGTAGTAGAGAGAAATGGGTAGGTCGGGGAAATGTTCAGACAATAAAATCTTTAGTTCATGGTGATATATTGGATGCAAGGATGTAGGATGTAGTGCCATCACAAAAGGTCCTAACTTGGACAGTCAATGGAAGGTTAAGCTATTTACTGGGGTAGGGAGTATTGTAAGAGACATAGTTCAGATGCTTTTGCGTTTATGTGGATGTGAGACATTTGAGTAGATATACAAATAATAGGTGTTTGGAGAAATAGGTCCAAAACTTAAGAGGTCAAATAAGATAGGGCCTCTTCTTCAAAACCTTGTATTATCAAAATATTCTTGAATTAGTGAAGAGATACTGTTATATAGATAAGGATGAGATTTGGATCCGGTAGTATTGCTTCCCGTTGCAGGTAACTGAAAATTTGGGTTATGGATGGTTACTTTTCCCACATGAGAAGTCTCAGTTTCTGGGACCGAAATGGGATAAGACTCTGAATTGGCAGCTCAGTGGTTCTTCTGGCCTTTCCTTCCTGTCTGTCACCTCATGATTGCAAGATGGTTGCTGTAGCTCCAGATATCACATTGCCATTCAAGACAGAAAGAAGTAATCAGGGAAGTCTGTGTGACTGTGTTTTTTACTTGGAAAACAAGAACTTCCCGCAGAAACCCCCAAGCAAAATTCCACTGATGTTCTGGTAGCCCTGATTGTGTCATATGGCCACCCTGAGAGACTAGGAAAGCACGCGTGGGCTTTTTAGCTTCTCTAGTCAAAGTGGTTGGGGAAAGGTGCTAGGGAACAGGTGCTGGGGCTGGGGGAGGGGTGCAGTGAGCTGTAGCTGTAGTTCTCTTTAGAGCTTGGTGTTTGCATCCAATTATTGCCCTCTGCCAGGAACTGAGGCAAGAAGCAGTTCACAGGAACTGCTTCTGTGATGTACAGCCAGTGCACTGCTTGGAGCATGGCTGTGGCGAAGCCCTCCTCTCATTCAGTTAGCTTACAAATTATAAAGACTGATGTGAAAATTACAGGAAACCCTGAAATATGAAAGTGCTTTATTAGGCTGTTCTGTGACATATTTGATGTTTTCTCCCCTGACTCCCCACCCAGCCTTCCTTGGATTGTTTGCTTTATGAAACATTCAGAGTGATTTCAGCCTCTCGTTCTGTGAAAAAGGAAACTTGAAGTAGGAGTACCTGAGGAACATGAATTAGACTTGGCAGAGATGTGTGGGAGGTATCTTGTGGGCAGCACTGCGAGCAAAGCACAGGGAGGGGGGGGACTAGAGTCCTCCATACAGAAGGCAAAAGGGATTTGGGGGCTGACAGAATCAGCGCCTTGGTTCCTGACAGCAGGGTGACGATTGGAAGGAGTGACAAGTAGGGAGCCTTCCCAGTTGAACTTCTCTAATCAATGTGTGTTTTCAGTTTCTGCGGCAGCCTCCTCAGGCCACCTCCTCACAGCCCCTCGGCCAATGCGCACTGAGCTTGTGCTCCTCTTTGGCGTCAAGGTGACTTGCTTAGTCAACCCCTCTCGCCATTCTGCTTCCCAGGTTTTCGGGAATTACCTGGGAACTGCTGGAATATGAGCAAAGTCCATATTCACTTTCCGTGTCCTCTTTGTGTGCCCCTGGCATGACCAGGACTCCGACCTTAATTACGTCTTATTTACCCTTCACGTTAATCCTGCAGTAGGTACTCTTCTTAGCCCCCTTCTCCTGATGGGGAAACTGAGGTTCACTCTGGTAGTTAGTAACAGTATTGGGATTCACGGCAGAGTTCCCAAGCTCTTTGCCAGCATCCTACGCTGCCTCTCAGGTAGTCTGAATTCTTTCATTTCATTGCCAGACCCTGGCGAGGTGCTAAGAATACAGATGGGAAAAGCTGAGATCCTGCTCCCAAGGGGCTGGGAGGCTACTGCGGGACAGTCACAGACATAGTGGGCACAGCCCAGCAGGATGACTGTCACTCTGCAGGAGAGTGCAGGGGAGGGAGAGAAGCCCCAGGTCCGCCCAGTGGCTGGAGGAGGTGTCACCAAGGAGGTGACAAAAGACTGGAGGCACAGAATGTCTGGAAAGGAGTGTTTTGCTGCCTTCCAGACATGCAGGGACTTCACACCTCACAAGTATTTCCAAGTAGAATTTCTGCTGGCAAAAAGCAGAAGGCAACAATAGCCCCTTATGAAATCCCCAAGATGGGAAGTAGTAAGACCCCATTTCCCTGCCCCCTTGTGCCTCTCCTCCCTGATTTCACCTGTGAGCTTGCTGGTGAAGCAGAGGTGCTTTTGCTAGGCCACTCTGGTCTTGTTTGAGCCTGCAAAGAATGAAAATATGAAGTTGGAGAGGGGAGGAGGGGAGGAAAGGGAAGTGAGGTTCATGACAGGAGCTCTTTGGGGAGCTGGAGAAGGCTGGAGTGGAAGGCGGCCACAGAGGAGTACTGGTGATGTCATTTTAGAGTCGATGGATTTGAGAGCGGAGCGGGGTCCTTGGGTTCACTCTGGGAAAGATTTCACCAGAGCTCCCTTCGGCGGCGCGCGGCAAGTTTCTCCCCGAGACAGAGACTCAGTTATACTTAAAGAACAGGTTTATTAGGGCAAGGAAGTAAAGGACACTTGTACAGACACAAGTGGACAGGAAGAGCTGCCCCTCTGAGTGGGGCAGGTTTTCTAGGAGAGGCCTGCATGGTACAGGTCACGGGCAGACAGGCAGCCGCTGCCCTGCAGAGTGACAGAGTTGGTAAAGGAAAGCACCTGCATAGGCACAGGTGGGCAGAGAAAATGGCTGCCCGAATTCTTGCCCAGATGGCACTGATATAGCCCTCTTTCAGTTGGGAGGGGCTCATCTTCGAGGATGGCTGTCTGTTACTGGCTAACTAGAATTAGAAGAGACCTGGAGATTCTACAATGGGCTCAATCTCCATATCTTTGCCCCTAGATTGCAGTCTAGCTCCTACCTATGCTTTGTAATTTAGGAGCTGGCACCTAGGGATTTTGCTAATGGTTTTGTTGATTTCTTCTACACCCCACTTTCTTCAGTGTGTCTAGTTCTAATCTTATTTTGCATTATATCTCCTCCGTCATTGGTATGAGGTCTCAGTCTCCAACATTCAGCCTCCTCTGCACCCTGGATTGGGAACCCTTGTTTCAATCCGGAGGCCCTCTGTCTCCTTGAAATTGGGCCTGCCCGCCTGGCTTTCTGCTTCTAGCCTCAGATCCTCTCTCAGCCCCAGAATGGATGCTTCCAGGCAGTGCTGGGAAATGCCTCTCAGTAACACCAGAAACTTTGCAAAGGGATTGGTCAGTGAGGTTTGGTGACCCCCTGACCCCCTGACCCCGGAAGGACCATGGGCCGCAGTGACTCCTCCTGTGTGCGGCCTGCACCTTACCGTGGTGCACAGATTAGAGTTTGGCAGAGGGCACAAAGTTTCTGAAAACCAAGAGGAGCAAGTGAGAAACATTTAATGAGCTGTCAGTTTCTCGGCAGGGCTGTTGGGATAAAAAGCTGTGAGGACGCAGGCCAGAGTGAGATTTAACGGCGGCAGTGCTTGGGCTTATGTCCTGCCAGGGTGTTCTCTAAAAGCCCTGTGGCCTTAAAGCTATTATTGCTTCATCTCCACCAGGCCCCTTGGCCAGTTAGGGCTGAGGGTGACCTTGTCTCTTCCCCCTTGCAGAAAATATTTTAATTGCCACTGAGTGGTGGGAGTGACGGAGCCCCTGCAGCTGTGGCCCCCACGCCTTCCTCAGATGCACGAGCCCTCTTCCTGCCCCATACCCCGTCTCTTCTTTAAAGCAGCAGACTCTGCTTCCACCCTGGGATCTGGTTTTGACTCCCTGTCTCACCAAGCTAATTAATTGTTAAATTCTGTTCCCTCTTACATAATCTCTTTTTTCCTTCTGTTCGGTCTTTTCCTGACTCTCCGGGATCCTTTCTCTCTGTTCTTCATCCTGTCCTCTTCTTTCTGCCCTTCTGATGACCGTTGGCTGTGCGAGTTCTTAGGGGGAGCGCCACCCCCGAGCCCCTCAGAAGTCTTTCTGGTGTGGGAGTGGGCGGGAGCAGGAGGGGGCAAAGGAAGGTAGGCGACTTGAGGCTCGAGTTCCAGTTCCCTGGCACTTCCTCGGCAAGCAGGGGACGCCAGGAGAAGACCTGGGCACAGTGCTGGGTGCAGCTCCATGCCTCCCCTCACCTTGGCCAGAGTCCTTGAGCCACTCCCACCATCAGAGTCACCCTCCTCTACCCCCTGGCAAACACCATATTTTTTCACAGAGTCTAAGAGTTATTTTTGTTGTGATTTGCTAATTCGTTTGCTTTGGTTATTTTTATTCGACATATGAAAGAAACCTTCCAGTAATTAAACATTATGCCTGGCTCTTAAACCCAGAGTAACCTTTCTTAGGCCCTGGCCAGGTTCTGATGGAGTGTAGAGCGCTCCTTCCTTCTTGAGCTGGTAGCCTGCAGTCCCATTTGCCTGGACTCCAGGAAAGAGATTTATTAACACCATGTTGTGGGTCTCTGCAGGTGCTAGGGAGGGCTAGTGAGTATCACCAATGAAGCTGTTTAGTTTGCTTTTTTTTTTTTTTTTAGGCCATTTAAAATACCAGGTTAGAAGAAACGCTAGAGAACATTGTGCAGGTCCCCCATGCTTACACCAGAGTCCTCCTTGCCTTTAATTCCTGCCCAGATCTAAAAAACATAAAAGCAAACAAACAAACAAAAAACCTTCACGCTTGCCTTCGCTGCTGCTTGAAATTACAAAATCAGTATGATGTCTAAAATCAAATTAAAATAAGAGATACGGTGTTGCTTTATTGTAAGCAGCCCACATCCCACCCTGTTCCAGCACCCAGGCGGGCTGCCCGCTGAAGGGGAGCACCCCTCCTTTAAAATGACTGACCCAGCCCATTCCTTGTTTGAAAATTGTGGCATCTGAGCCCAGGAAAGCCAGGACCCACTTGGGTCTCCCCAGTCCCCCACCTGCATGCTTTCTGCCTGCCCTGGAGTACCAGTTCCCAAGCAACCAAGCATTTCCAAGAAGGTGCGGTGCGGAAGACAGGGCATCCCGAGGTCGGAAATGTAACAGGTACCGGGAGGGGGCACAATTGGCCTGGTCAGGGAAAGTGCAGAGATTAAAGATTTTCTGGTTTGTTCCTGATGGAATTGGTTCGTTGGCCCCTTAGAACTGGAGCCATGTGGTCTTTCGCATCATTATGCTCTACTCCCTACCCCAGGAGCTTCTGAGCCCAGCTGCTTGAAGAACCCCAAGCCCCACCCAGGGGCTGCCCCATTAACAAGGCCGCAGTCATTAGCTGCTACAGACATATCCATATTGTATTGTTTTGTTTATCAAAACACATCCTCTTCTAGAAAGGATAATTTTCCACAGTATCTTCCTATTTCTCTATATTTTTGTCTTATTACTCAGGTGGCTAACTCTGAGTGTCAGATTTGCTCAAAATAGAGATCGAATCCTTTCTAGAGCTGGAGTAAGTTGTGAACTCTAGTAAAATGCAAACTGTAATCATTTAAGAAGAGTATTGAACAGCATGGTGGTAACTCTGTAGGAGTGTGTGCACAGGTACCACGTCCTGCTGCATTGCAACCATCCTAACACATAGTTGGTTTGAAATTTTATGACCTACCAAGGAGGAAAAGTGCTGTCAAAGACCGCTGATTGTAGGACATGTCCCTACCTCTGCGTGTGTGAGGAAAAGGTACATCACAGAGTCAGAGGAGGAGGGGCTGTAAGTAGGGTGGACAGATGTGGACAGGTTAATAGTAATCTCCTGGGGCGCTTAAATTGTGAGTTATCATTATTTTTCTTCGTCCTCTTCTGTCCTTTCCACATTTTCTGTGATGACTATCATAAAACAAACAGCAAGCTAACAGGGTTATGCCATCATTTGTTGCACATCTTCTTTACACCTGAGTGTCTTGGAAAGGAATGGTTTTGTGTTCTTGCAAGTTTTTAATTAATACGCAGGCTTCCAACTCGAAGGTGCTCGAGCAGAATGTTTCCTGGAACTGCTGTCCCCATATTTTTGTTGTCGTTACACCAGTCAAAGCTTTTAGTCTTGCTCCCGAGTCTCCCTTTCCCCAGACCAAAGCCACCTTCACCCAAGAGTGGCCTCAAGTTGGGCTGAGTTCACTGTGTAGCTATGTAATTTCCCCTTCCTCTCCTATGAGGTGCAGTGACAGCTTCTCTTCTGTCCTGTCAATTCAGGGCCAGTGAGGTGACATAGGAGGCCTCCAGGAATTCGGAGCTGGCTCATCAGACAGGTGGCTCTGTCATTGGGAGAGCTTGTCCTCTGTCTTCTGCAGAGGTATGGACATCTCAGAATGTTTAGTCACCATATCTTGGAAGTTAGTGGGATTAGAACAGTTCTGCTGTTGAAAAGGTGGGTTACCTGGGTCAGAGGAAGAAAAAAAGTCTAGTAAGTGTGGCCTGGGTTAATACATGACCGTATGGATGAGAGAGATTAGCTGACCTGTAGCTTCTGCCTCTATAGCTTCCTGGCTTCCTTTTCATAGTCTTCCCCATAAAGCATGCATATGGGGACATCCTGATGGTCGTACCCAGGAAGCACTTCGTTTTTTCCAGTATCAGTGACGATGTTGCCATGTGTAAGGGCCCTTTTATTGGAAGCTGTTTGGTAGCACTCCACAGCCCTCTCTTCTGAGGTGCTAACATGCAATCTGATGTGTGCATGGTGCCTCTTTTCTTTCAACTCCCACGATTTCATGAGTCCACACCTTGTTGCCAAGTCATACATTAGCAGGATGCCTCCTGCAAAACTGATTATTCCCCATTCAAAAATAATGAGTTAATAGCACCTTCACTGGATTTGAGGTTCTTAGATAGCACGGCTGTTCTTGTAAGTAAATGCTTTGCATTGAGTCTCCACAACAAATGGATTTTACTGGAAATACCACATTTCAGAGAGACGAAAGTATGACTGTCATGGAGAGGTAAAGAAGGAAAACATCATGCTGAATGAGCTTTTTAATGTGTAAATCTTGTGTATAACTTCATGCCAAAGTCAAAGAAGACTAGGATATAAGAGAAAGTTTATTCTTCTAGAATATTCTTGAGGGGACATCTAGATTTTTAAATATCTTATTGCCTTCAGAATTAATTTTCCTTCATTAGTACTCAGCTATATACTATTCTCTGGAGTGATTGCATTAAAATGATTCTCCCCAAAATAAAGAATAACGAAATCTTGGCAATAAGAATAAGTTAGAAAAGTGTGTACAAATTATTATTCAAAAATAATGGCTAATCAGGTCACACTGATTCAGAAGTAGGCTAAGTGTTAAGCTTTTAAAAAGGTATCTGTTTTAATTAAGTCTTCCCTCTTCCATTTTGTCTCGAATCTGTGTCCATTTTTCCAAGGTTCTGGTTTTTCAACTTTCCCCTTCGTAGCTAATAAATTCACTTGTTTTTAAAGGTCAGTATGAAGGCCTAATTGCCTAAACTTTTTTTTTTTAAACCAAGGATACTAAAATGTATCCTGTTTTTTAAACCTCTTCTAGAATTCTTATTTGTGGTCCTGTTGCCCCTTTTTCTTAAAGGCTTAGCTCCTATACTGTCTTCTCCGGGGAAGTGTGGATTTCTTCCTGGCATTACTTCTGCTTCCTTGAAGAAAGAGTGAGATTAGCTATGTTATATTTAATCCTCTCTTTATCCCCAGCATTTAAGCCTTAGTCTTTCTCTTTCTTCCTTCTGATTATAGTTTGTATTACGTAGTCCTTTTTGATTGGATGTGATCTTCAGCTCATCTTACTGTTCGTGTTCTTAAACACTGCCTCACATTCAGACTCATTCACGTACAATACTGTTTCAACTTCCTGAACCATCTTAATTCAGATGGTGTACCTATAGAGCAACAGTGGCTGTCTTTCAGACCTATCCTGGTGAACAGCATTACAAGGCACCTTTATAAACCACAGTACTTCTATATATGGTAAAGTACAACCACGGGGACACATTACAATTTGATTTTAGATGAGTATTAAATACAATAATTCTTTCAAAATTCAAATGAGAAGCCAAGTCAAGTTATTAATTTCTACATTTTGCAAATGGAAAACGTTCTTTTGTTTAATCTACCTAAAGATGCCTGAAAACTGAGCACTGTGGTCCAAAACAATCAGAATGTATGGGTGATTCGTTACCTTGGGCCTGCTGTTTGGTCAAATAGGCCATTTCTCATTTATCAAATGAGAGCCATTTTTCATTTATTAAATTAGAGGATTTTAATAAATTAATGGCTTCTAAATTGTGTCCAAGCCCTGGGGATTGATGGGGAGGTTAAGAGGAGAGAGCAGGACTTCCTAGAATAGTTCAGCTTTCAACTCTTAAATATTGGGTTCGCTCAGATTTAATTTGAGAAGGAATTTCACAGTAGTTTTAAAGAGTCTTCAAGCCTACTATTTCCCCAGGTTTGGGAATTCTGTGAACCAGTGAGATTTTTATAAATTGAGGTTGGCGAGAGTGGAAAAGCGCCAACTGTTTGCCAAGTTGAAACGAGATGAATTCCATCTAGCACTGTAATTGCAACGCTAAGGAAGAAGGATACCATCCCAACAAAAACCCAAAACAAGCGAACAGATCAAAGGGCCCTTAGACTGAACAAATGAACACTGTAAATACTCGGCGCTTTGTTCTTGCTCTGGTGGAGACTTGGTGAGGGAGAGCTGGGCTCCCTAAACTCTGCTCATCAAAGTTCAGTCACGAGTAATGTGTTTATTTTACAGGACTAAAGAGGACTTGCTGTGTTGTTCTCTAGATGTCAGTTTCCTTCAGTTTAGTTTTTAAATTTCTTCTGGTTTTTAAAAATATTCATCGATTTAGGAAGGTTTTAAGCAGATGTGTCACACACCCCCCATAGTTAGCATATCAAAACATTCACATTTCATTCTATTTGAATCTTTTGTTCTCATAGAGATCTGAATTTGTTTTAAGCAAAGCACCTCCACAAGCTTCCCAGCCTTGAAAATTCAACTGGAAGAAAAGCACAAGGAAAGGGCTTATATACCAGTGACTCAGTAGTGCAGGTTGTGTCAGAAATGGACCCTGTCAATTCCAAGTTTCCTGTAGCAGAAAAGGGTAGAGTGGGAGATGGAGCTAATCTTCAAATCATGTGCTGTGGCTTTCACTTGATGGAGAGACGTCAGATCCCAAGATACCACATATGGGTTTGCTTGGAAGTTAAATGGAATCTCATTGGCAGTGAATTTTAACCAGTTACCTGCTAGACCTCATTTATATGTTATTTCAACTCCAACCTCAGAATCTGTGCACACCCAGGCCCTCAATGCCAGGGTGACATTCTGGTATGGAAAAGTGAGTGGTTAGTACATTCTAGTGGAATAAAGAAATGAATGAATGCATAGTTGGTCAATTGGATGGTGTCATTACCCACCATTTCTGCTCCAGAAATGATGTTTTATCATGACATAGCCATGTTGTACAACACCCATTCCCATGAATGGACTATCATAGAGTTTCAGAATTCATAACCTTGAAATTCTTTGTTAAATTCCCACGGGTGAATTGGTGGTGGGCTACCCAAGGGGAATACAAGATGTAAAAGACATAAATAACAATAAAAATATATATTAAAAAAAATTCCCAGATTATGGAAAAAGAAGGCACTAACCACATTCATCGAAGATGTTAATTACGGTTTTCCTCATGTATGTTCTTTCTTCCGTGAAACCTTGGCTCACTCAGAATAGAGAAATCTCACTAAATTGAGTCATGATAACTACATCTGTTTCTAACCTTCAGTGGGCTCCTCTGACTTGGCATGAGAACAAGGAGAGGGCAAATCCTGAGCTGCTTCCTCTCCCCACTTCTACTTTTGCAAGCCCTAAATCATTTGCTTTTCCTTAAATAAGCTTTGTACTTCTATCTCTCCATTTTCCTTTCATTCCCATAGGCCATGCAGGACGCGTTGGCAGACCTTCCAGAATGGTATGGAATAAAAGGCATGCAGGCCCACTGGATCGGGGACTGTGTGGGCTGCCATCTGGACTTCACACTGAAGGTGACCACACAATACTGTCTCTAGCACTGATGCGCACAAACTCCCTTCTGCATTTTTAGAACTCATTCCAATAGACCAGCACCTTGGGGCCATAGAGTCACTGTCCAGAAGAGTCAAATTTTCTTGTTAGCCACATTTAAAAAAGTGCAAAGAGATAGGGCCTCCCTGGTGGCGCAGCGGTTAAATGCTGCTGTCGGAGGCCAGCTCTGTGCAGTTATTGTCGGTTCCGATGGGTGGTGGGGAAGGCTTCGGCCACAGGAGGGAAGGGGAAGGGGAATGAGAGACAGCACGCACACTGAGTGGTGATCAGGCTGCTCCGTTTATTGCCCCAACAGTGGGGTTTTTTATACCATAAAATTGGCTAGCAGGCATAGTTTCTAAAGATAATGATTGACTACAAAAATGAGGTAAAAATAACAGGATACATATTTTTGTTAGGCACATGATCGATTACATTTTGATTACAATCAGGTGGTTTCTGGGGAAAATATTTTTTGCTTAAGGTAAATTTTCTAAGGTATGAGGTATAGACATAATGATTAACCTTTGCCCTGAGCCTGGAGCCTAAAAGGCGATAGCATAATGTCCTTTTTGCCTGGAAACCAGAATTTGATCAAAGGAACCATCTTATTCCAACTCCCTGAAGTGGTTAATCACAGAAGCCATCTTATGCTGATTCCTAGAAGCAGGCAGGGGAATGTAAGGGGAGGGGGAGTAAATGTTTTTGTACAGGGCACCAACCCGTGATCAGGCAAGAATGTACTTATCAAAGGAGCAGCTCGGCACCTGGACCCAATCATGGGGTCTCAGGCAATGGAGAGGTTATGTCTGCAGGCATATCTTAAGAAAATTATAGGTCTAACTTAGAAAATATTTGTGAGTTAAAGTAGTTATGGGAAGAGATGTCGCCTCCTGGCTACCTAAGGAACTCTTCCTTGAAGGTCCTAGCTCCGCGCTGCGCCTTTAGGCAACTCGGGCGGGCCAGGGCGCAATGTGAGTTCAATGCCAGGCCGGGGAGAATCCCACATGGTGCGGCAGTCCTCTCCTGCCTCGCCTGCTGCTTCCTTCAGCAGTGTATTTCTGACCCGCCTGTTCTGCTCCCCACTCTGTCTCTGGTGACCCCTCTCGCCGCCCCACGCCTCTGGCCTGTACCCCAGCTTGTATGTATAAATAAATAAATCTTAAAAAAAAAAAAGTGCAAAGAGATAGATGAAATTGATTTTATCAACATTTTAATTCATCTTTTCCAAAGTAATTTCCTTTCAAAATGTGATCAGTTTTTAAAATTTATGAAGGAATTAGTTTACATTCTGGTTTTAGCATAGCGTCTTTGAAATCTGCCATACTGAATACTTGCAATGCAGGCTAGCCGCATTCTCAGCACTCCACAGCCACCTCTCGCTACCAGCCTCCACATTGGACAACATAGATTTTGCAGGTCCTCTAAAGGTCTGTGAACTCTGTGAAATCATGTGTCCATGTGAGCACTTTTCTGAGCGGTGGTCCATAGCACCTACTGAATTCTCAAGGGGGTTCATGTCTCAAAACAGGTTAACATCTAAGGAAGAAGAAACCTACTGTATTATCATTTCAGAAATACACAGACTTAAAACTGTTAAGAACCCTGGGCTCATAAGAGGTGGTCTGTGATAGAAACTGCTAACAGACCACCCCCTCAGAGTTCTGGTCTAGAAGGGCCTCTCAGACTTTTCCTCTGTACTGACTACAAAGTTTTTCTATGGCCATTTCTTCTACCTGGATGGTCTTTTTTTTTTTTTTTTTTTTCAGGTTCAAAAGTGAGTGCTTATGTGGAATGGCAAATGATAACCCAAAGAATTACCGAATTTTTAAAGTTGAGGAAAACCATACACATTACAAAAATATTTTTTTATTTTTAAATTTTTTTTTATTTATGCATACAAGCTGGGGTACAGGCCAGAGGCGTGGGGTGCGAGAGGGTTCACCAGAGACAGAGCAGGGAGCAGAATAGGCAGATCGATGGAAATACACTACTGGGGAGCAGTGGGAGAGTCAGAAGAGGTCTGCCGTGTCTTGTGGGAATCTCCCCGGCCAGGCGTTGAATTCACGTCGCAGCTGCCGACAGCTCCACAGCCCAGCGCTTAACCGCTGCGCCACCAGGGAGGCCCCACAAAAATATTTTAACAGAATAAATTTTAAGTTAGTTGTCTGACACACTGGGTGTTCTTTTCTACCCTTCTGATTTCTCCTCCTGTAATCCAGACTTTCGTGCGCTAGTCACTTAACTCCAGATCTACCCCCACCTGTGTCCCAGTCAAAACCTTTGAGGAAGCGGCGGCTAGGAGACACAGCTGACTTGCCTTTTTAAGACTCTTCTACTGACAGTCACCCTGGTGTCCTCTGACACCTGCCCTTGCCTCTGAGCTCACCGGTCCCTGTGCCATCTCCTCACCAAAGTGATCTGACTCACTTCAGCTGCAAACGTGGGAGGCCCCCATAAAGGAGTGTGTAGGAAAATCATTGGAGAACAAATCTTGAACTGAGCTTTTTCTCTTGCCACTTCTCTGAGAAGGGAGTGAGATGACCCATCATTCCAGCGGGGGCTTTTGTTCAAACTCTCAGGGCCATGTCCTTTGGGATCCTCTGCATACATGGGTCTGGCCCACGTGTCAAAGGTCTCTCTTCAGCCAGCCTCTTGGCCCCATCCATGAATATCTTCCACATTGTCTCCCTTGCCCAACATTTTGTTATGAAAAGGTTTTCATCTCCATTCCTAGGCCCTCCTGAAAATGTGATGTCCTAAGGGAGGAGACACTCTCTCTCAGTCCCACCGTGGCCCACACCTGTGTCCCTGGGTGATACCTAACTGGCGCTCAGGCCATAGTGTGGACTATCTCTTTGTTGCAGCCCTGAGTGCCTCATGCTTCATTGGTGCCCTGTGAACGAGTTTGAACGTATGGTGAGGGGGCACCTGGCCTCTCTGTGTCCTCTGTGTCTGTCACGTAATTGGTGCTCAGTTGAAGCCGAATGTGTGCCTCTTCCTTGAAAAGCGTTTAACCAGCCCACGGAACGCTAGTGAGCACACCTCAGGCTGTCCTCTCTCGCCTCTTCAAAATGGAATTAGCCTCAATGACTGTTTCTGATTAGAAAAGTAGACACCTTTATTTCTTTTTACTGTACTCTTAAACCCTGCAGGAAAGCAGAGCTCCTTTCTCAGGACAGAAACCGTATAACTGTGATGATTATGTTTGATTCATGAGCAGAGAAGCCAGGGAAAACTTTCTGAGCATGTTTTGGCCGCTTTCCACTGGGGTCCCCAAGCAGCTCTAGCGCCAACCACTAGGTTTCTGGAAGAGGAACTACCATCTCCTCACTCTCAGCTTTTCTGCCTCTGCCAATCACCATCTCAGTCTCCCACATCCTTGGTCCCATTCTCAGAAGCTGTTCCCCACTGTTTGGGACTGAGGGGGTGGGAGGTGGGGGAGAAAGGGGTGTGACTGAGGAGAACTTAGCGCGAAACAACTCTGCTTTCCTTCTGCCAGGTTGATGGGCAAGTCACAGGAGAAAAGCTCAGCGCCTACACAGCCACCCCGGAGGCCATTTACGGCGCTTCCCACGTAGCCATCTCTCCCAGCCACAGACTCTTACATGGGCACAGCTCTCTGAAGGAAACTTTCCGGAAGGCACTGCTCCCTGGCAAAGGTGAGTTGTCTTGTGAAGGCTGAGACGGGGGATGTTCTTCTCTCTGGACAGGGCTTCGGAGTCCGTGGCTTTCTCCCATGTGTCTGTCAGACGTCGTTTCTTCGCCTCGGCCTGCCTTTTCATTTTTTTCTATTTTGAAACATGAGGATAGAAAAAGAGCTTTGAAAATGTTAAGTGACTTGCCCCTGGTTTCACTTTGAGTCACTAATGTGTCAGTATCTTGAGTATCTGGCAGAAAACTCAACTCTTTCCCATTAAATGTAATTTAGATTTAAAGCTCTTTTCTGATAGGAATAGAACCTTCTGTCTGATTTATAATTCCATCATTAAATAAAACTATACTCTCAGGGACAGGAAGGAAGTCAGTGAAAATTAGAGGAAACATTTTCAAAAACTTAATTTTATTACTTGAAAGAATTCATATAGTAATCTGAGCGGACAGAGTTCTGCTCTGCACGGGTCTCAATAACTGGATCAAGTTATTAGACCTGGAACTGACATAGCCGGTGTTGTTGGACAGCGGGGATCTGGGGAGTGCCTGTGCATTAGTCAGGATTCTGTATAACAATCTACCCCTGGCTACCGCAGAGGAAAAGTAGAACATATTGGAAGCCTATGGGAAATGAAAGAACAGCTGCAGAACCAGCTGGAAGAAGACTTGAATCAGCTGGTGGATTGACAGCAGGAACTCTGCCCTCACCTCACCCTCAGGTGTTGAGGCACCTGGTTTAAGGGTCCTGTTGTAGAGTGAGGTATCTGTCTAACTGGGGCCTCTGACTTATTTCTTGGTCAAGGGGAGGTCAGACACCTTCCTTGATAGGCCACCAGATGCACTAGTGAGAGAGGGGTAGGTCTCCAAAGCAACTTGGAGGCTTTTGCCAGAGGAAGGGGATATGGATTGTGAGCAGGCAAAGGGAGGTCCCCAATCGATTGAAAGTAGGTCTTTGGGGAAATGTCAATATTTCTATAAAAATTGTATCCCTGTTCTTTTGTCACATAGACTATAAACTTCTACTCAAAGTACAATCTGAATTTTGGGGGGAGGGCGTAGTCTATTTTTTTCAACGTCCATTCTTTTTGTTTGTTTTTTAATTTTTATTTTTGATGCTTTTAAAGACTGCCATTCTTCAAAATAACAATGAAATGAGATGTTCTGTACCAAGTTGGACCAATAGACAGTATCTTCCCAACTGAACCTCTGCTTACGACTTCTAATCATTTACTGACAACATGAAAGCCAGGGCTCAAAGCCACACACACTCACCGAGAGTGTGCTCTGTGCCCAGATGCAGACGGCCCACTCCCAGTGCGCCTGACCCGCTGTCCTGCCAGACGAGCCAGGTGGCATCGCCCACTCCGGCCCCAGGCAGGCGTCACTCTGTTTCAGCTCTTGCTGTAGTATATTGAAACGGGGAAGACTCTTTTGAGTTAAATTTTCCATGTGTGCTTATAAAGTCCAATATGGTTATCTACTTATTCAAAAGAAAAATTAGGTTCTTTTCAACTCTTTGGTTTAGAAGGGACAGTCATCATTTTTACTCTCATGAGCATTTTGAGACTCCTTGAGGGCTGTGGTGGTTGCATAATATATAAAAATGAGAAACTAAAAAATATAAACATCTAGCCCTTAGATTTCTTTTCTTATGGTTAATTTGGGGACACAAATTAAAATGAGATACCAGTAATATGGGATTAGTGAGCCAAGAAACTATAAAAGATAGAGCTCCTGACTTGAAAGATACTATACAAATTTGAAACATTTTTATACATAAGAAATTATTCCTGCATATGCAGAAAGCAGTTCTTCTGCTCCCTGGGGTATTGACATATCTGCCTTGGCCTGGTCATTTCATTGTGGCCCTGAATGGCTCGTTAATTCATTCTCTCCTCTTCAATAATCTCTGAAACAGTTCCAAATGGAACATCACACTGGGCCCTAAATCTTCCAATTCTCATTTCAGAGTGAAAGTATTCTTTTTGCAGATGTCAGTCTATTCAAGTCTCTCAATTAATTTGCACATCAAGTCTGGGTTTTGACATGTGACATTAGTCACGGAGGCAAGTACAGTACTTTGAGTGTAATGCAGTTTTCCCAAAGGTGAATTAAAGTTACCATATGAATATGGAATTATGCTCCTCTGGCCTTTGAGGTTGCATTTTCAACATGGATGTCCTATGACTGTTGTCTTTCACCGTTGCCAACTGGCTCCTGTCAGGCAAGTGGCTTGGTTTATCCTGGAATGGCAGGTTTCAGGATGTCGTATTAAAGCAGTGGCCACTGCAGGTCATGGCAGTGCATAGTTGCAGCTGAATTTATCACTTGCAGGAGTTTAAATTCCCAAACATGAGTTCCTGCAGCTGCTAAGTTGGTTTCTGCACATCAGCTCCCAAGTTCACCAAGGTCACCAAGGTATTGGGCCAAGGTCCAACATGTGACTGAAGCCTCTCAGCAGGCATGGCTGTTGGGGTGTGGTGAAAGGTCTTGTGGGTAGATGATTGTCCTCAAGGGTGGAGGAGGAAGAGGAGGAGGGGACACGCATGGCCAGGGTGACGCTTGCGCAGCAGAGTGGGGGCTGGCAGATGCGCTTACCCCATCACTTAGGTAGCAGATGGTACCACCACAGAAGAGCTATGATCAGAACGTGGGGGGGGAGGGAAGGGGGGGGCAGCCCTGAGCTGGACACAGAAGGTGCCGAGGGCAGAGGCTCCTGGACAGTTCCTGGCTCTGCCTTGGCCAGCTCTGTTGCTGATGTTATTGATTAAATGAACTGTTTTTTACCTGATAGCCTATAGTTTGAGGGAGCAAAAGGTAAGGTGCTTCCTTATAGAATTCTTGAAATTGAGTTTCCTTCCATAACCACGGAATTCCCTCCTTTTTTCTTTTGACTACCTCTGATTTAAGCCCTATATGTAAGCTCTGACTTGATAGGAACTAGAAACCAGAAAAAATATCATTAGGGAAATTTGAATTCTAGAAGCTGTTCTGTCTTCTCCTGGAGTCTTTTCTTACATTCCTACTATTAAAATATTCAAACCCTGGTGCTTTGGAACCATACAGCTCAGCTCTGAATCACCACTGGTCTCCAGCAATGTATTTTTTGCCTAAAGAGTAAATAAGGTCTCTTTAAAGGGTGACTTGGAACCCTATTGTTGTTGACACATCAGAGAGCAAGCATCTCATCTCCCTAGATGCCCAGCTCATTATTGTTTTTGCCTGTGTCCATACGATCAGCATGCATTGGGACAAAAGGATGAGGACGAGAGTTGTAAACCTGTAGAGAATAGTTTGTTTTCTCACCAAACTCTCTACTGTGGGCACGTTATAGATACTGTGTGCAGGCGGCCAGCTGCTGTGCGCCGATAACCTGGAAGAAGCAAAGATAAGTGGGTTTCTTTGCCTCTGGACTTAGAACCTTTGCTGTGCTGGTCCCCCCTACAACTGCCCAAGAGAGGGAGTCGAGCAGCGCTTTCCCACTGGCTGACCACAGAGCCCTGACCCCGGGCACTCTGGGAACTAGACTTGGGCACTGCTTTGCTGTGCAGTGCTGAACGGAGCCACTTGTCTGCTTCCCCAGAGGGCACGCAGTGCCTTGTTTGCAGTGGGTGCTCTGACAACTATGGGCACCGTTGTCCTTGCTGAAGGGATGAGCTGGTATCTAATTGCTCTATGAAATGCTTCTAGATTTCTGTATCACTTGGGTTCTTGCTTCACATCACCAGCAATTTACACACAAGAAATGGGAGAACTTTCCACCTGGTAAGAACTTCAGATTTTAGTCTGTTCTTTCTAAGAAGTGGATTTTGACCAGCTACAGAATGCCAGTCGCTACTATGCCTTCATTACAAATCTGCAGATATTTATATTCAGAGACTAATTTTGTAAATTCATTGAGTATAACTTACAGTTCATCTTCACTGAAGATGACACAATGTTTGGCTAATTCCAAATAAATTGTTTTTTTTATGACATAAATAAACTGAGCCAAGTGTCCTGTGACTCCATTTTTCTCTAACTTTCTATTTTTGTCAAAATTCAATGATGACCTCACTTTTTTCATCAGCATCATGTTCTTTGACTTTCTGTCTTAAGTCTTCCCATATCCTCCCAGAAGCAAAACTCCTCTCAGTAACAGTTTTCTACGTGTGCCAACCTGCCGGCAAGATACTTGTCAGTTCCTCCATTTTCCTAAAAATGCTTCATGGGACCCTGTGACACGCTCAGATCTGACCTGGTAACTCCCCAGATTTCACCTGCACTGCTGCCCAGGCCACCCCTCTGTCTGTGCCCTAGGAATATCCTGGGCTTTTCTCCTTTGTCTGATCTTTGGTTTCCTGAACCCCACACCTGTCTCTTTCTTGATTTACGTCTTCATTTTGCTGGAAGAAATTCTTCAGTATTTCTTAAGAAAGGGTACATGGGCGGGAACGCTTGTGTCTTTGTATGTCTTGAAATTTCTTCTCCGCTCAGTCATTTTCTGCTCTCCTCTCCACTTCCATTTTCAAGTGTTATGGTTTGGAATTTCAGACGTCTCCTAGTTTCACCAAAGATAGATTTTTGTATTTCTCATTATTCTGTATATTTGAGACATTTTTCAAAAGGGAAAGGGTATGACTTTCCTCCACCATCTGGAATGTGAAAATGGCTTTTTCACTTCTTTGGTTATGAGCGTGAAGGGACGTTTTTGTGTCTTTGCTTAAATCTTTGATTTTTTTGCACGGGTGTGAATTATCTATTAATACCATCAAAGAACAAACTCTTTAACAATTAACACAAACACAGAAGTTCTAATGCTTATTTTTCTCACTTGTCTCCTCTGAGACTCAGTCGGCGTCAGCGCCCGGCTGACCGGTGTCCGCAGTTACTCACTCTCATTTGCAGACTGCTGCTCGCCCGTCACGGCTGTGAACATGCTCACCCAGCAGGAGGTCCCAGTTGTTATCGCGTCCGACGCTGACTTTGAGGGCTCTTTGGATTCAAAAATAGGTGAGCAGGCATTAAAATGTCCTTGTCCCTGGGCAGTGGGACTCTACCTGATGGGTAGACACCAGATAATGACATCAGCTATTCGAGAAATCAGCTTTATTTGCAAATCAATTGGCAAAGAAGTAGAAAATAAACTCAAGTCTACCTCCCCAGTTAAGAAAGGAAATGAGGTTCTGTAGGTGTGGGGGACTGGGGTCAAGAACAAAGGAGTTCAGTTTTATTGGCTGCAAAGCAGGTTAGGGGCAAAGCAAAGTGCACTTGGCTCAAGTCCCTTAGCTGTCACTACACACTTTGTACTTGAAGAATGATGAAGGGGCTTTTCTTCAGATTGGTGGGCGTTTTCTGTGCCCCTTGCCTTAGTTTTCTTTCTTTCATGAATTTTAGGGTCTGAGATGAGTTTCACCATTTAGCCTCAGTTTCAGCGTGAGGATAATATATTTTGCAGCCTTAAGAGCACAGTCCTAGCCTCTTCTGTCAACTGAAAGAGCTGACCACCGATTCCATGATCTGTTTTACCTCTTTGTAAAAGTAAATGCCCCTTCATTTAATCCTCCCTTATTTAAGAGCTAAGTTTTGAAAACATGCCAAATATATCATACCTCTCTCGTTGGTATTGAGATAATAACAATTGTCTGGCCCACAGATCCTGCCAGGAGAGCTAATTGGTGAGACTTGTACACATGGTATGGGGAACAGTGCAACTCAGATGAAAATCCAATTTCAGAACTCAACAGAGTCAACAGCACAGTTGAGATGGGGTCCAAAACTCAAATGACGGGTGTGGGCTGGGTTTCTGGTGAAATTGAAGGCATGTTTAGAACTGTAAATTGGATGCCTTGGCAGCCTTATCATTCCTGACAGTTCTCAACTAGCATCACCTAACGAAGTTTAGGGAGGAACAAAGGGGTGAGAACCTTACAACAGCCTTGTCCAAGTCTGCCCTTAGGACAGAACTGAGCGTCTCGTCACCAGTGTTCCTATTCTAGCCAGTCTCCAAAGTACCAAAACCCTGTGGAGAAGATTATTTCCACACTCTATTACCTAGTTCAGCGGAGAAATAGCATACTTCCCAAAATCATGTTTTTCCTCACAATTCTCAGGTCAGTTTTGACAAAGTGATCTGAAGAAATGTCAAAATGGACATTTAGCCATTCAAGTCGTTCTCTTCTGACCGTGTAAGCCTAAAAACTGTGTGGCTTAAAGGGATTTCTCCTATTGCTTTTATGTATTTTATAAATTAGTAAACTTCTTTAGTACAACCAGCCAAGATAACTAACAAAGGGAGTTCTCATAAGGCTTTTTGCTTTTGTGTATTTGTATTTTTTCATCCAAATACACAGTATTGAGAGATCTGAAAGAAAAAAAAATCTGATCTTCTTGGTGTACATGGAAAATCATTTTTCTCGTTTTGATTTCCCATGATTACATAATTAACATTTGCTAAATCAATGCCTCTTGTGCTCCAAGAAAACAGAAATAGAAATAAGCAAAAGATAAAGCAGTGGTCTTTGCCATCCTACCTGCTTGCTACTGATAGTTCCCGTTCTTCCGCACCCACGTGAGCAACACGACCACCAGAGTATTATTTATGTGGTCACATAAGTTCTGTGGTCACAATGCCTGCACTGAAGCGTGGCTTCTCGTTCCCCCAGACCAGACCCTTTGGAATGTGGTAAATGACTCTTTTCCCTCCTGGACCGTGCATACTTTGCAGTAATATTTATCGGTTGCTATGTGTGCCACTGTTCAATATCCTTCTAGTCCACTCCGAACATATATTTGTCTCATTCCCAGAGAGGTTTTTCATAGATACTTGACTCAAGTGTTTTGTGTGTTACCCTTAGTTTTGTGTCTCTCAGTTGCCTCGTGGTGGGTGTGTCCATGAGGGTGTCAGTGTCTTTAATAGATGACTCTGTGGCAGGAGTTCTCAATGCCAATGTCGACTTGCCATCAGGGCACACACATCTAGCAATTTTAGAGACATTTCTGTTCGGCCCAACTTGGGAGATGCTGCTGGTAGAGAAGAAGCAGGCAGTGTTCTCCAGTGCTCAGAACTACGCCCACAAAGGTCCAGAAGGCCAGCAGTGCTGAGGTCGAGAAATCCTGCCCTACAAAGCCAACAACTGAAAACCCTGTTTTTGTGAATAGTGGGAGCCAAAACAGTAGGCCTTGGCCCCCTGGATGAGTGAGTTACTTGTGCTCAACTTCATCTCAAGGGTATGTGCGGGTTGAAGAATCAGTGTGATACAGAATGGGCTTTTGCCTTTGGGAACAAAGCACTGTATGAAGAAACATGGTTGCCAGCTTTCCACTTGCTGGCTGAGTGGATTTTTCTTAGGTGCTGGGAAATTCTAGAGGAGTCAGTCCTATTTTTCAAGAGAACCCCTCTGCCCTCTCTCAGTGAGAGGCTTTCCCAAATGCCTGTATTGGCCAGCTTAGTGACAATAAGACCCCAAATTGTGTATTTTAGAATTACAACTGTTTTTGAAGGAAACTAAGCAAAGGAAAAAGACTTCAAGGAAATAATACCAATGCAGTGAACTATTGCCCCAGGGTGGCGGGTTTTTCCAGGCCATTCTCCATTTTCACAGAGGATGTACATGGTTTCATTATACTGTAACTGAACAAAGATAGCGTCTCCTTTAAGAAGCTAAAACTGAGTGTCAGGGCTGTTAGTTGTTTTGTGTTTGGGTACTTGCCGAGAAGGTGTTTTGTGTTTCTTCCCTTCTGAATAGGAATTCCCAGCACCAGCACAGAAGACACCATTTTAGCCCAAACCCTGGGCCTGTCCTACTCTGAAGTCATTGAAACTTTGCCAGATGGCACAGAGACACTGAGAGACTCTGCTGAGGTTGGTGTCCCAGGGTGCGGGCCTAGAACAAACTTCATGACCTTGACATGAGTTTGATGAGATGTTGTCCTTAGGCTACCTTTTCCCTCATCTCCACACCTAACAGTTCTGCAGCCTCACTTAATTTCTGAAAACAAACTATATTTCTTCCAAGATCTAGAAGTTTAATCAACTCTTGAGTTGAACTCAAGTAATCAAACTTCAAATTGGGGAATCTTCTACTTAAGAAAATTACCTCTTCCAGGGAAACTGATTCCCTGAGAGAGGTAACTGATACTGGCTGCTCTCCTAGAGACCTCTGTCCTCCCCTACTTCTACTTAAGGTCTAACTCATTCTTAGAAATAAACAGAGATGTGTGAGTGAGGTTTATTTGGTCAGACAGTCTCTTGCTAGGTGGGTAAGTCTGGCAGGATTTGAATTCAGCCTCTGTTAACTATTATGATGAAATTGTGATGGAAGAGGAAGAGTGAGGCGTGGGAAGGGAAGTAGGAGCTGGCCGAGAGCAGGGACTCAAACTCAAGTGAGCGCATGCTAGCGGCCTTGTTAAAAACACGGCCAGATGACCTACTCTCCACCCAGAGCTGCTGATTCAGTCATGTGGGCCAGGGCCCAAGAATTTCTAGTTCTAACAAGTTTCCAGGTGATGCTGCTACTGCTGTTGATCCAAGCTCCACATTTGTCTGACTCCACATTGTCTGACTCGAGACCTTGGAACTCAAAGCCTAGTCCCTGGGCCAGCAGCACTAGTGTCACCTGTTAGAAGTGCAACCTCAGATCCTAGTCTGGTCTTATAAGACCCTAATCTAATAAGAGCCCCATGTAATTCACATACACATTAAAATTTGAGAATATTGGCTTGCAGCACTCTTTTTAAAACTTGACCTCACTTTGGAAATAACTGAAAAGTTTAAGAAAAAATACTGATACTTGAGTCATACACTAGATATTCAAATTTAATGGTTATTTGGGGGCAATGGATGGGACATCAAGAGTGTTCAAAGTTCCCAGATAATTCTAATGTTCCACAGAATCAGGAAACTATTGGCTTAACACAGTGATTGCCTACCTGGCCCTGTCTGAATATCTGGGAGATGCTCTCTGGCCCACCTTGGGTGGTCCTTTCCTAATAAAATTAGACCTGAAGATCCAGGTTTTTCAGGTTTGGGACTACCTGGGTATAGGATGTCTACGTGTATATAGATATATACATATACACATGTATATACACACACAGCGTGTGTGTGCGTGTGTGCATGCACACACACACACACAGAGAGAATAGGACCTTGTTTTCTGACCTCAGGTTTGTGCCTTTGCTTCATAAATTGTATCCCTAGACATGAGTCATGCTCCAAGATATCAAACCTTAAATCTCTTTTTTTAGGCTTTGTTTGAGCAGGCTCCCTGGATATGGAATAGAGCCAACCCAAGGTGTCTGTAGGGGAGCCCCAAATAACCCTGTATGGGGCATGAAAGGGCACACTCGTCTCCAAAATCAGGTTTCTGCAGTGCCCAGAGAAATGGCCCCTTCTTGGTCGAGGACTGAGCATTAGTTCGTGTTTTATAGTATGGCCTCAGGTGGTCTGTTGACTCCTCTCCCGTGTCAGACTGAATGTCTAGAATAAAGCATTTCTTTCAGCGAGACAGAGGAGATGGATAGTGACAGACTTCTCTCATCCTGGGCTTCTAGAATATAAAGATCATGACACAGTGCTTGTGATCATTTGCTCCATAATTCTGTGGTAGTGGGAGTGCAGGATGTACACCATGCCCCCCCACCCCCGCGGTGTAAATTTCCTTTGTGGGGAGCTCCTTACTTCCTCAGTGGAATGGCTGCTTTCAGTAGACCTGGCTGTGTTTCTTACTCCGCATGCCCCTGTCTGTACGCTCCTTGAGGACAGAGGGCAGGTCACATTTATCTCGGTGTCCCCGGTGCCCAGCACAACCTGGCACATAGTAAGTGTGTAGTGTGTCTTCACCGACCCAATGCCAGGATCCCCAGGTCCTTCGCAAGCCACTCTGGCTTAATTCTTGTTTTTAGTTTGATTCTCAGAAAAGCATCATGTGAAAAGAGAATTTCTCCTTTCTACTATTAGTGTTCTACCCTGCTGTCTCTAAAATGGGGGCATTTGAATACAAACGAAGTGGTTCTTGACCTTCCCCGCTTGCCCGAATTACTACTTCAGGGGTGATATTGAATTCTGCTCTGGGTGTGTCCCCCCGACAGTGGATTCTCCCTGAGGTCTCGCAGGGCTGGTGAGGAGGACAGTGGAAGCAGCGCCAGCGGGGGACAGTACCTCAAAGGGCTCCCAGAGCGTTTTCATTTCTTTGAAAATCAGAAGGAAAAAAGAGAACTTTTAGGGTCAAAAATTACATTCTTCTTTATTAAACAGTTGTAAAATAGAATTGTCACTACTGTCTTGAGGGGGAAGGAGCCCACAGAGATGCGCGCACTGAGGGCTCGTGACCGTCCCAGAGCGGCCTGCCAAGAACCGCACGCAAAGCCACACGCGAAGCCGTGGTCTGGGCTGGCGGCTCGCCGGTGGCCGCTTTCTCGTGCAGGAGGAATGGCGCTCTCTCCTCCCCTCTCAGTTCACAGGAATGACCCGGCAGGATGCCTTCCTAGCCCTGACGCAGAAGGCCCGGAAGAAGAGAGTGGGAGGAGATGTGACCAGCGATAAGCTGAAGGACTGGCTGATCTCGAGGCAGCGGTACTGGGGCACGCCGATCCCCATGGTCCACTGCCCAGCCTGCGGCCCCGTGCCAGTGCCTCTGGAGGACCTGCCCGTGGCCCTGCCCAGCATCACATCTTTTACTGGCAAGGGAGGCTCCCCGCTGGGCACGGCTTCAGAGTGGGTGAACTGCTCCTGTCCCAGGTAAGGAACCAGGCCCCAGCCGTGCCCCTGCCCGTGGCCCAGCACCTGCTGCGGCGTCAGACCCCCTCCTCCCTCCTGGTGCTGACTCGGCTCCCTTTTCCCAGGACTTCCACCAACCTGGAAAGAATACCAGAGGTCTTTCGTGGCCTGTGAGTGAAGGGTCTAGAATCTGTGGCCCAGACACCGTGCTCTTGGCCTTCTCCTCTGAGCTGGTGGAAACAGCCGCGTCAATTCACATCTTTCCGAGAAACATCTGATCCAGCTGATGAAAAGCTGTGCACTTTTATCATAGCTTTATTGGTGACCACTTTTTTCCATTTTTTTATTATCCCAAAATGCTTCCTGGAGATGAGAGAATATGTTTTCTCTTCTGTGCAGTTTTTCTATATAGTGATTGTGATAACAGCGCAGATTTTATCACAAGTAGCAGTCGCAGCTAACAGCGAGTGTGCTCAAGGGTTTTATTCTTTAATATACTGAAACATACCACATTTCCTTTGCATTCTGTCAATTTACTGGCATGTCTCAAATGTGGTTTTCTGTGATGGCATACCAGCTGATTAAACAAATAAATAACAGACACCAATTTCTAATATCTTCCTTCTCCCTCCAGTGGAGAAGCCATTTTTTTCTGCTTTCTAGACCATGGTGCGGATGATTTAGTCCAGGATGGGGCTGCATTGTGAAGTTGGTGATTAGGTAACTGACTAGTGCAGTTGTAAGGCTCAGGCTGGGGAGTCAGACCATGGATTCAAGTCCTGGCCCTACCTTTTAATAGCTGTGTGGCCTCAGGGAAGTCACTTAACTTCTCTGAGTTTCAGTTCCCTTACTGGGAACTAAAATAACCCCTTGGAGGGGCTGGAATCCTGTACAGTGACATCTCACAAACATTCAGTAACTGGAATTGGCACTGCCCGGGACTTGCTGACCATCCTTCCAAGCCCTCACCCAGGTGGTCTGAAATTGGGCATAGGAAGCTCTGGGCCATTTTAGTGTAGACACACGGGCTTCAGCGGGGGAGTAGCCTACTCTCTTGGTTGATAAGCAGTGACAAAGGGCTTCCCTGCCAGAGACCTGGGTGGTCTTCAGCAACTAGTTGCAGAGTTCTAGTTAGTGGGGTAAAGTCTCCTGCCTGGCTGCAGGTTCCTAGATGGCAGATCTGCAGCCTTGTTATTGATCAAGACTCCCCGAGAGCCCAGGTGACCACGCAAGAGAGGACAGTGGTTAGGACCACAGGGACCAGAGCTCAAGAGATGTGGACTTATGCTTGAGCTCTAAGACCTTGGATGGGTATCTTAACATCTGAGCTCATCTGCGTGATGGGGACATGAGTAGTATCCACCTCACAACCCCCCTGGTTACTGGGGACTAAATGAGCTAAGGCCTGTGACGCATCCAGCTCAGAGCCTGCCACCCAGTTGTCACTGTTGGAGCTGGTAATGGTAATGTCACCATGACCGACAGCCACTGCTCCCACTTACCAAGTAGCCTCTCCTGTATCATCCAGCTTTTAATGTCAGCAGTAAAAGCATGTGGTTGATTTAAGTCCAGTATCACCATTAAAAAGAAAATCAGCATGGCAAGTCTTAGCCAGATGTCATTCTTTTTATCAGTCGAACCCTGCGTTTTCTTCCTAACTTGCACGGGTGTACTAATGTTGAGGTAGAAGAAGTAACCTTTATCTTCTAATTATTTCCCTAGGTAGTATCTGTGTCTGGTTGGTTGCGCGCCAAGTGAAAAGCCCTGGCTTTAATTTAGAGATGCACTGCTGAGACCGGTGTCTTATGCAGCCTTTCAGTGGTAGGAAACAGGATTCCTCCAAGTCCTCTCCCGGGACCTCCCACCCCCAGGGAACAACACTGTTCCTGATGGGAGGCCCCTGGCAGTTCCAGATCTGGGGCTCCTGTGCTCTCTGCTCGGCCACTTCCATTTAATAAGCAGGAGATGGGGAGTGGCTGTTTCCTTCAGTAATATCTATAAAGCCAATTTGAACTGCTTCACAGATGCACAATATAAATATAACCCTTCTTTTATTTTTAGATTAAAAACAGACTCAAGCCCTTGCTTGCTAAATGAGCAGATTTATCAGTTCCTCTTGGGCCTTTCATGCCCCTCCTCAAATTCTCCAAGAACCCCAGGACTTACATAGCCAAAGGGCAGCATTTGAAGGGATGCTTGGTCCTGCTTCCCTGACTCAAAAGGGAGAGCCTGGAGTCTGCGCTGTGTTCTGCTGTGGCTTCTCACTGCCACTCAGGACCCCTGTTAATAGCTGGCTCTACCCATTCACTGCTGATGGGGGATGGAGGACTTGGGGAGTCTTCTTGGGCGGCTGAGCTAGATGAAGAGCACTGTCACTTGGGTTCCTAGTTGTGCTTTTTAGCACCTCATTCTCTCAGGCCCACAGACCTACCACCCTGGCTTTAGCAACTGGACCCTTGGGGAAAGTTGGTCCCTCAAAGGCATCTCCATCCCTAGAGTGGGGACTGCTTTTCTTTTGGGCTCTTTACACACTAAGGATCTCACTTCTTTCACTTTCTGAAACAGTGGGACTATCACCAGCTTTTTCTAAGGAACCTGTATTCCGGTGCACGTGTCTCAAAGAGCTGTCTGGTGAGGGGCTTCTGATCTGTAGTGTTTGCTGATTTCTGTGGTTTACATGCTCCTGACAGGGCTAATTGCAGGCTATCAACGTGCTATCACTTGTCATGGAGTTGGAAAGAGATGCTAACAATTGATTCTCAGTAGTTGGTATGGAGTGGCTCGGAAATACCACTACCTTAGGCCTCTAGGATGGTTTATCTTTCTAAGGTCACCTCAGTGGGTTTCTGTACCCCCTACCCTAGAGCAGAGATGGAAAAAAAACCCCAAGTTCATTTTTCAACACGACATTTGGTTTTCAACTCTTCTTCATAAATTAGTCTACTCATAAGCATAATAAAACAAGCACTGGTTGAGGGCAATCTTGACATGCCTGAAATAGAAGTTCATATGCAAAAGAGACACTTGATTCTGTCTTGTCTTTTTAGATTGTTAGATTTTCTACCAGGTTAAATTCAAAGTGAAGAAAAGGGCTTTTCACAGATTGAAATTTTTATTTTGTAAATTTCTTCAAACCATCGTGTACTGTACAAGAGAGCATTCTCTGCATTGTCTTTTCATGATGTGGCATTGTTCTTATGACATTTTAAATTCATACTAATTGTCATAGCTTTCTCAAAAGCTGGTGGAAAACTGCATTAAAATTTAAATAGAAACCAGTGATGAAGTTCATTTTTTTCCTTAGGTGCAAAGGAGAAGCCAAGAGAGAGACAGACACAATGGATACCTTTGTGGATTCTGCCTGGTACTACTTGAGGTACACTGACCCTCAGAATACACAGAGGTAAGTACAGCCCTGCTGGTTTCTTTGAGCCTGTGCCAGCCGGGATCCTCTGAGAAGTCCTCCAAGACAGAATTAGATGAACATGAGATTTGTCGGGGGATGTTGATGAAGAACAAAGGGATGAGGGCAGGTGTGGGCATGGAGCAGCGCCCTCCCGTAGTCAGTGTCAGGTGTGGCACTTGTAGAAGGAGGGAGGAAGGAGGGTTGGGTGGGAAGCGCCTCAGGCCGCGGTGCAGCTCTGAGAAAGACTCCGCCAGGCAGAGGGGAGACCTGAGCAGAGCCGGTCCTGCAGCATCCCCAGTTGGGCAGAAACCCCTGCGCGGTGCCCTCCCCTGGAGAGCCTGAGCTGGCACTTGCACAAAGTGGATCCAGAGAGGGGACAGCTGGAAGCTGCAGGTCGGCTGTGCACCTTGAAACAGGCTTGGTAAAGGCTCAATTATTAAACTAGATTATTCACAGCCAAGTAAATCCCAAGTACAAGAAATTAAAAAAACAGAAAGGCAGGAAGCCTGCTGCAGCGTCCTCGTTGGCCCCACGGTGATCTGCGTTTATACCGTTGTAAAGATGTAACATTATTTACTTATCTGAAAATAATGATGTAACTGTACAGGGAGGGAGAAGGAAGGAGAGCCAAGATGTGGCACCTCTTAGGGCATAAATTGTCAGAAGAAACTGCAAAAAGAATTAAAAGTGGCTAAGGGGCAGGCCTGAGAGGCAGGGGCTTAGGAGGGAATGGTGCTGGAGACCACTGTTCAAATTGTAAACGTCTCAGTTTGTTTGATTTTTCAACTGTGTGTTTGTGTTTCTTTGAAATGGATGGATGGATGGATGGATGGATGGATGGATGGATGGATGGATGGGTAGTGGAGAGAGCAATAGGTAGATGGGTACGTAGGGAGAGGTGAGGGAGAGAGAAGTGATCACAGGGCACAGGAACAGCTACAGACACTAAGCTCCAAAGGCCTTGCCAGCTTGCTCTGGTCCCTGGGAGAACTATTATTCTGTAAAATAACATGTTCCCAGTGTGATAGGTGCTCCTGCCCACCCCTGTCCAAACTATGCCCTGAGCACAGCACTTCTGTAGTTGGAGCTCAGGCCACCCAGAAACGAGTGAGCTCCTGAGTAAGCATTAGCTGAGACGAGCAGAAAAGCACTAGGGTGGCCCCAGCTAACTAGCTCACAGAGGGGTCTCTCTTCTGGATCTTCCTTCTAGAAGGGACCTTGGTGCATCCCATGTAGTAACAGCTGCCTGGAAAGCAAGGGGACTCGGGCTTTCTCCCCCTGCCAGAATGCTTCCAGGGAAAGCCTTCTTCCAAATGACAGAGACTAAATTACATGAGAGACCCTCGGCTGGTAAGAGAGAGATCCCGAGACCTTCACAGCCTCCAAATGGGAAACACCAGGTAGCACGTTCATCCCTCACGAAATGCTGCCATTCCTTTCACTCCAACTTGACTTCTCACGAGCGTGGTTTCCTCAGTAGGTGGGAGATCCAAGCTCTAGCTCCTTTCAACATGACACTCCTTAGTTGATCCCAAACTGGTTTAGGGGCCGAGAACCATCCTCGTCCTCTATCTGCCTGGTAAGCGGTTGAACCTCCTTAATGAACCATTTTTCACAAAGAAAAAATTTTTGAAATTTTATCAGAACTCTGGCCTCATGACTGGAGGAGAGAAGACCAAGCTGCACTCAGCTGCTGACCTGGGTGGCTGGCCAGGCCCACCTGCTGAGGGCCAGCCCTGGCTGGAGCCCGCTAGGACAAGCTAGTTAAAATAAAAGTCCCTTGAGGTGGGGGCAGAGACTTCACCGTCAGTTGAAACCATGAAGTATAAATCCTCCGAAGGCAAAGGTTCAGTTCATTGGTTGACCTCAAATGAGGGTAATGCCTTAGAGTTGAAGAGG
The DNA here is from genome assembly GCA_004024925.1 of Scalopus aquaticus. Classification (NCBI taxonomy): domain Eukaryota; kingdom Metazoa; phylum Chordata; class Mammalia; order Eulipotyphla; family Talpidae; genus Scalopus; species Scalopus aquaticus. Next base: position 59,951 of record PVIJ01000661.1, on the reverse strand, counting down.
GCTGGCCTCAACTAGCACTGTTCCTCTCCCTACCATGCTCACACTCGCCCTCATAGACATCTACCTCAAGAGTCCTAGCCAGAAAATAGAGGGAAGCAGTGTTTCCTTTCCTCCCCAGCGTCCATAAGAACCTGGCATAGGAGGGAGTCTCCTTTTTGATCTCTGCTAAAAAGTATCTCTTAGGTAGATGAAGTGGGCTACTTCGTGACAGTCACCCTAAATATGCTCAGTGCTTTTCGGGGGCCATATACAGGCTGATCATCTGCATTTTAAGGCTGCTTTTAAAATAAGCTTGAATACAGTTTTAAAAAGGAACATTTAGTGCCTGCATGTTAATCTCCATTATAAATGCCACATTGCCCTCTATTGGTACAAACACAAAAATCTCAGTTAACTGATTGTAAAAACAATGACACCTAGATAGTCAATTGTGCATTGTACTGAAACACTTTTTTTTTTTTTTTTGGCTAATGTGGTTTCTTCTCATCTGCATTTAATGAAAATCTTATTTGTTAAAATGGGTCAGTAATGCTTCTGAGACTGTTTTTATAAATTTCATAAATCAATACTGACCTGATTTTTCCCCTTCTTCATTATATAAACTTTACTCTTATTATATTTTAAAAAGAAAATAGATTTTTCTCTGACATAATTTATTTCAGGGTATATGCTAATTATAGTAGGTCTGTCTAATTTATGCAACTGTGGCAAAGCAGGTTTGAAAAAATGACCGTTCCTATCTCTTCCAGCCCTTTCAGCTCAGCGCTGGCAGACTACTGGATGCCTGTGGATCTGTACATCGGAGGGAAAGAACATGCCGTCATGCACTTGTTCTATGCAAGATTCTTGAGTCATTTTTGCCATGATCAAAAAATGGTCAAACACAGGTAAGCATCTAGACCGCCTTGTTCAAGAATTCAGTTCCACGAACTTGAAGCAGGCATCAGTTCTCCTGGGTAAGGCAAATTTATGTAGCAGAAGAATTCTTAGTTTTCAAGTGTGCTTTAGAAGTCGTTGTCAGTCTTAACCATTTGAGGACTGTTTCTATTGCTTCATCAGTTCCAGTTGCTCTCATTGCTTGTGTACCTAAAACCTAATCTTCTGCCCTTTTCTGTTTAACTGAGTGAAGTCGTAGAGACTTACTTGTGAGGCAGAGCAGAGTGGTTTGTTGTGTCTTACAGCTTTTTATAGCTTCTCATCCAAGGTCGTCCTGCTTATCACCTGGCCCCTCCGGGTAAATTCTGTTTCTGAGCTTGATTGAATCCTGTCTCGGTGTATTACTCTAATAAAAGCATGTGATAGATTAAAAGCTAGGGAATCACTTCCCTAAATCGGTTGATAAACTCTTTTCCTGTTGAACTATAATCTATTCGCTGTTACATCCCGAAAGACATATGTTTGCTTTTGTGTGTGCATTTTTCCCATGAAATACATATTTCATTTATTGTGCAACTTAAAAAAACGAAGTGGCCACCTCTGCACCCCCTTCTCTATTTCTTTTAGGTAGCATTTACCGGTCCCCTAGAATCCCAGGGTGCCGGCTCTAATCAGATCATTCTACACCACCATTCCTCCCCAGCTAACTTCTAGCCTGAATTTTGAATTATTCATTTTCTTGCTTTTCTTTATAAATATGTAATCTTTGTGGATATTTTTAAGCGATATGTTTAGTTTTCCTGTATTTGAACTTACTATCAGTAGACTCGTGTTTCATTTATTCTGTTTTAATGTCCTCACTCACCATTCTTGGGGCTTGTCTCCACTGCTGTGTGGCATTACGTTTCAGTCCACTTTCACGACTATCTAGTTCTCCATTATGTACGGTGGCATCTCTAATGCAAAACTCAGGTTTGAGTCTGTACCACCATTCATGGCCATTGGACTTCTCTGAATGTTCTTGAACATGTCTCCTGCCAAACATGTGTTAGCATTTCTCTAGGGTGTGTTCCCAAAAATATAGCTGCTGGGGGCAGGCTATACATGTGTTCAACTTTACCAAGGAACACCAGACTGTTTTCCAAGCTGGTAATATAAACCTACATTGGCACTGACAGAGGGGAGGGGGCCGTCACTCTACAGTTTCATCATGGCGACATCTAAGTGTTATCCAGCCTTTTACATTTTGACAAACTGGTAGCTAGATAATCACTTTATGAGTTACATTTGAATTTAAAGATGCTGCTTACTTATGAAGTTAGCCTGTTTTGGTTATTTTTGGATCCCTGTGTTTCCTCTTCATTAAATCTGTTTCCGTCCTTCGCCTTTATTTCCTGTGTTGTTTTCTTTTATTGATTTGTAGAAATTCTTTATCTTTTCTGAATACTAATCCCTTTTCAGTTATTTTTTCCCAGCTCTTAGCTTATCTTATTTTTATGGTATCTTTTAATGAACAGGAACTTTTAATTTAATATAATAAATTTTAATCTTCCTTTATGGCTGTTGCTTTTAATGTCTCAGTGCCATTAATGGAACAGTCCTTCTGTTTCCCCACTGACCTCTAGTGCCCACTTTGTCATCAATCAAGTTTTCGTATATAGGCAAGGGCCTAATTTCTTCCGGCCTTTGGTCCATTTGCTCTTTGCTATACTGATAATTTACTGGTCTCTGTTATTTTAATTTACAAGTCTTAATATCCAATACAAAATGTTCTCTTTGTTCTTTGTCTTTAGGGGTACCTTGGCTATATTGGACCTTTGTTCTTCCATATAAATTTTAGATTCAGCTCATTAGTTCCAGAGAACTATCTATTGGGAGTTTAATTGGAATTGCATCAAATCTACATGTTTATTAATGTCTTTTCTCACTCTCCGTCTTGCATTTCTTACTTTAACATCTGAAATAATTTTCCTTTTGTCTGCAGTGCATGCTCTGGAATGTCTCATATTCTTTTGCGAAGGTATATCTATTATTTATATAAAAATACCTTTATTTCTACCTCATTTCTTATGGTTTGCCAGCTCAGTGACACATTGAAAACGGCATTTTGAACTGTATTTTCTGGCTATTTCACTTGTTTTTCATCAGAACAATAATTTAGGCTCTCCTGTTTGCTAGACAGCAAGGAGCATAATTCCTGGGCCATTTTTTGTTTTCCAGTTATTATGTTTTGTGTTTGTCTTTTGTTAATACAATGTCTTTGGGAATTTTTTTTTTCTTAAAGATTTATTTATTAATACATACAAGCTGGGGTACAGGCCAGAGGCGTGGGGCGACGAGAGGATTTCACCAGAGACAGAGCGGGGAGCAGAACAGGCAGATCAGAAACACACTGCTGAGGGGAGCAGCAGGCGAGGCAGGAGAGGTCTGCCGCACCATGTGGGATTCTCCCCGGCTGGGCATCGAACTCACATCACGAGCTGCCGACAGCTCCACAGTGCAGGGCTCAACCGCTGCACCACCAGGGAGGCCCTTTTGGTTTTTTTTTTTTTTTTTTTTTTTTAATTGCAGAGAAGAAAAGGGAGAGAAATCCCTGGCTATCTCCTTACGTAGATAATCCAAATTGACAGTTTTTAAAAAAAAAGATAATATAACAGTAATGCGTGTCTGAGATTAAAAGTTTCTAACTGCACAAAAAGTGAACACTGTCCATCCTTCTCTTCTTCCTGTCAATAGTTTCTTGTTTTCTTCCATAAAACTATGTTGCATCTCTCCATGTTGCTGTTGATATAGTCATGTTACACATATTACATACTTTTCTTTTTTCTCTAATACTGTATTTTGGTGATCTTTCCACATCGGCACATACAAATCTCCCACTCTTTTAAATTTACATATAGTAGTCTGCCGCACCTTTGACTCCCCCAGGAATTGCTTGACAAGGTCACAACCAGGGTTGAAGTCGGATGCAATATCTCTGCCCATAAGAAAATTAAACATAACATTTTGTAGGTAAAATAATAAGAAGTCTCCTTTTTCTGTAAGAAGTATGATTAAGTTTCCCTAGTATGCCTGCATGCATGTAGCCCTTCCCTCATTGTCTAAAACCTCATGAATGGGCCCAGGTACTGAGCTACTCCTTTGATAAGAATGCATTCTTGCCCGGTTAGGGGTTAATGATCAATACTAAAGAACATTTTCTTCCCTTCCATACAGTCTCCCACTTGCCTTAAGGAGTCAGCACAAGATGGTTTCTTAGATTAACTGCTTTAGGAAGCCTTCCTCAAACAAGATGTGGTATTTCTGTCCCTGTATGTTTTAAGCTAAAAAGTTTTAATCTACTAACCAGGATAATCAAAGCAGGACTACCTACAGAGGAGTTAAACAATCAGCCTGTCTCCAGTTAATTGACCATTGTCCACACACAAGTAGCTTCCCTTCTTTTAACCATTAAACCTAAACAAATGCAGGACTGCTCTTGTTAATGGTAAAAATGTCCCTGCTCAAAGACCACCACTCAGAATAAAGTCCTACTGCTTCCTTTACTTTAAGGAAGTTAAGATAGTATGGTTTCACAGAGTAAATATTCAGCATCCCCTGTAGTCTCCAGTTGGCCAAACATCAGTCATAAAACATCTTAACCTCAAAGAAGTTAATCATTATAGACTTCAAACTTCAAACACGTAAAACTATCTCCTAGATGTCCTATTTTTTCTGAAATTAGTAATTGATCACTGTCTGTTTAAAATGTACACACCTAAGCTATGTAATATATTATTGTCTGTTACAAATGTACTTGCTTGCTAAATTTTAGTATAAAATCCCGCTTTCTGGGGAATAAAGCAGAGCGGCCTTGAGCACTCCCAGTGTGTGTGTGCTGTCTCTCACTCCCTGCTCCTTTTCCCTTGCAATCCGCTGACACCCTCCCCACCTTCCCCGGGACCTGAGAAACATCGGTCGGAGCTGGCCTCCGACAGTAGTCCATCATGAGTTTACCATAATTTAGTTGAACACCTATTTTTCCAATTGCTATTACAGAAAAACAATGGTCCAGTGACTATATTCTTAGTAGGAATTGGGGTCCCTGTCTGTAGGGTCAAGTCCTGCCACTGAGGGATGCTGGGACAAAGAATGTGTTGTTTGTTCTTACAGTTTTGGGACAGAAAAAAAAAATGCATTGCTTCTCAAACCTCTGTGAGGCCAACTACGCAGAAAAGAAGCAGATAGAAAGCTCTCTCCCTTCTCCCACCCTCAGACCTGCCCCCCCCCCCACACTGTGCATGAATGCATGCATGGAATAAAAGTCTTCCAGAGAAAGCTAATTTAGGATAGAAATTAAATCCTTAAAATAATCTTCTTCTCATTAGTCCCAGAGGACTTCATGTGTAAAAATGAAACTGATCTTCATCACAAGGGCACTAAACACATATTAATAGCATTAATCTCAGGTAAATAAATCAGTGAAAATGCTTGTGCCTTGGTTTATAGAATTTACTGTTCTGCCTCGCATTTCTTGCGTAGGGAAACTTTTTGGCCCTACTAGATAAAGATGGCCGCTGAGAGAGATTATGCCTTGTTACTGTCACAGCCTCGGCCTCATGCACTCTTTGGGTGGATCTAAAGGGTTTTACCTCTCTATGAGATAAACAGATAAAAATTGTTTCTCAAAAGAAAGATTCCCCTTGGGATTAGGAGAATTGGTAGAGATTAAGTTCAAAGACCAAACACAACATGAGAAATGGTTCTGTCTTGTGTAGGTCTTGAAACAAAAATCATAGTAATTTCCTGCTCTGTAACAGTGGGATGCATTTCTCCAGCTTCTGAATAATTATTTGTAGAGGTAGCAAATGAATCAATCAATTATTCAGGCTGACTATTTTAAGGTACAGGGCAAGGCCTGACTGCCTTTTATGACTTCTTTGCAGTGGTTTAAACTGTCGTTGAGGAGAAAAATGGTTTTCAGCATTCCTATATATTTCAGTTTGGAGTATGCTTTTGTTTCTGTTCAAATTAATTTCTAATTTGCAAAGCTTCCATGCATACCTAGAATTTATATTACCACTTACTTTAAGGAACAGCTTTATGATATAATTTGAAATGTATTGCAGTTTTTTAAAGTTCTTTCTGAGATTCTATCCCTTACCGTCCCCCTCCCCCCAAAAAAAGATTTATTGTAAGTACTGGAAGGCTGCTCTTTCTGGAGAAGGTGCAGAAGGTCGTCTTATCTGCCTTTCAGCACGGCTGGGGGAGTTGCTCCTATTAAATCACATGGGGTAGCAACAACCTCTGAAAACTATCTCTGAGCATTCACCTCTTTCCAGGAGTGTTTTGGGAAACTAATCAGCCACAAATGAAATGAAAACCATCCACTGTCTGTGGTAATTCAAAATTCTCCATTTAGAAATTTTGAAAGCCTCCATACAGCTTTGTGAAACTGGCCTAGGAGGGAAAGGGAGGCCCTGTCAACCACATGTACATTGCATTTCCCTGTGTGCACTGGCTAGGTTTTCTGGAGTGTGTCAGGAGGAATTAAAATCTCTGTAGTCCTCTCAATTGACATTGTCCTTTCGGAAAGGATTTGAGACTGCGGCTCTTCCACTATTTTCCTCATTTCTCAGCCCCACGACCACTGTCACGAATAGCAGACCTGTCCCACGCCCCCTGGGCCAGTAACTAGCAGTGTAGACGCGAGACCTATATCCTTTGGTTCTCAGTAGCCTGGGGTTAGGAATTCAGTCACCTCTGTGTATGTACTCTTTTCACTTCACTCCATGATTCTGGTTAAATGTCTTCAAATATAAACAGCGAAGGTTTGCGTGGATCTAACCATCTTCCCTGTTTTTCTAAGAGCCTGGCCATTTCTTTCACCCCTGCACATCTAGGTTTGCAGTTTGAGCTTTTAGATGGTCTCTTGAGAAGTTGGCCTGCAGGCTGGATGAACCCCATAGGGAACGACATTGCCTTCCTGTGTGTCTGAGTCACCAGGGTAGTGATTGATTGTCAGCAGGAAATTTGCAAAAGCAGGTATACAACGAAATACAAATTAAACAGCAGCGAGGTGCCATTTCCCATCAAGCAAAGAGGCTAGGATGGTATTCTGCAGGAAGGCAGTTTGGAACAACCTCTATGAAAAGCATTTTGGCAATATATAGTGAGAGCCTGAAAACAGTCACACTTTTGGACACACTACCTTCGTTTCTAGAAATCTACCCTAAGGAGAAAATCACAGATGCAGCCAGACTTATGCCCCCCAGTGTTCATATATGCGGTATTGCAAGTACTAAAATCTGGGATGTCATCTAAATGCCTCAAAATGTTGAGTCAATAAGCATAGCCCAGCTGTCTGGAGGACTCTTGTATGGCTTCGTAAAATTATATTATTGAGACTGTCTGATAACAAAGAAAAATGGCCCTGAGGTAATAAGAAGTGGAAAAAAAATGATACAAAAGTGTAGTTATCGCTGTCTTTATCTGTACATGCGCATACATGCACATACACAAAGCAAGAGAAAAGAGTAGAAAAAATTATGCATGTTAACACTAGTTTTCTCTGGGTGGGGAATTTGTTGATGACTCTATTTTTCATTGCCTTTCTAATTTTTTTCAATGACTATGTAATTTTATAACAGGAAGAAAAGTCATTTATAGGATGTAACCTAAAGCAGGAAAATGTGCTGAGCCCACCACTTTGATTTTTTTAGTGTGTGACTGAGGGAGACCCAGGGACCCCAAACTGCTAAGGGGTATACACTCTAAAAGGAATTCAGCCATCCATGTGCAAAAAGGCAAAGGAAGCATGTTCTTAGTGTGGGGGTTGGGGGAGGGGAGGAAAATGGATTTCAATTGATAGTTTCCCAATAAAACTCCATAAATTACCTATCTCTTAATGGGCAAGTGTCCAACCAAACACACTTGACCCAAAGCGATGCCATTGAGGCCTGAAAGCTTGACACAAATCTAAGGTACCTTCTGGCAGGGAACCACACAGAAGGGGTGAGGAAGGTCCCAGAGAGCTGGAACAGGAGACACTGAAAATTTAAGACCTCACACATCAAGATAACAGCTGCCATCATCTCTGCCAAGGACCAGGAGCCTCCTCCCCACATGCCTCTCACCCTCTTGTCTCTTCCAAGTGTCTCTAATGTCTCTTCTTCGCATGGTTCCTCCCACGCGTCTTCCCTCCTTCATTTCACGTCTATTTATATATCCACCTTACTCCTTCCCAGCTGCCCCATTCAGGAAGTCCAGTTCATGGCACACTGGGACTTGCGATCCAAGGTGCCTGAGTGTGAGTGAGGCTGGGGAAAATGCCACCCATTCACACTCTTCCCACTTCCATGAGTGTAACAATCGGTGGGTGTGGGGGTAGGCATCCGCTTTGTCCCGACCTCAGCAGTAGGGTGGAAGCTACCCTTGGCCACTGCAGTGGGACTGTGTCCTGACTCCTCTGAAGTAAGCCTTTTCTCTCCCTTTGTGAGAGACAGCTGTCATTATGGGGTGCTTGTCAGTTCTTGTTGCTCTTTAATACAACTCAGTACCCTGAACTGAGATTGTCCTTGCAGTTTGCAATCACCAAAGAACATGGTGGTAGAAGCTGCTGTTCTGTGCTAGGCAGGCTCGCTGACCATGGAGAGCTCAGCAGGCCTGGTCCAGGAGCTTTTTCCCATTTCTCTGATCACACCAGAAATGGAGCTATTGAGAGAAGGGAAAGGAAGAGAAGAGAAGCTTTTCTTGGTTCTCACTATTTTAATGAGGCCTCCTTCTGTGCTCCTGGCAGGTTAGGAAACAGAAATAGTGATATTTTAAGATGAATCATGGCTTAGTACTTAGAAACTGGCTAATTATGGGAACATGATGGTCCTCGGCATGGGGCAAGGAAGAAGAGGAAGGTGAACTTCATCTGAAAATCCAAAGTAGAGACAGTTTTCAGAGACCCTAGCTTCCCGTGTTCTCTCCAGATCTCTGTAGTCACTGCCTGACCAGATCAGGAGGGTGGGCGGCGGGCAGGCTGGGCCTTCATAAGTAGGCAAATGCCATCCACAGTGACTCGGTAGAGCTCTAAGTCCTGAGATTCTTTTCGCCATGTCTTGGTTAGTCTATTCCTTGTGTATGATGATTTTTTTTTAAATAAAGGTACTAAAAAGTAGCTGTCAATCTGTTCTGAAATTTCTTATTGTAATAATTAGCAACCCTCCCCACCTTGCCCTCCCTCTGAGTTTCTCCTTTCCCCTTCCCTCCTTCCTTTCTATTCTTGGTGGTGCAAAGAAGTGACAAGCAAGCATTAATTGTGATTTCTGAATCAAGCAGTCTGGCTATCAGGATTCCTCCCTCCCCCTCACTCTGACAGCATAGGCCAGTGCTGCAGTGCAAGCAAACAGCAGCCACCGGTAGGGGTGGTGGTGAAGGAGGAAGCAGAATGCTGACCCAAAGAAAAGAGCACAAATTAGTATTTATGAAAATGGAACATAGAGAGTCTTCCTCCAGGCAAAAGCCAGAGGACTACAGCTGGATTCAGGGTCCTGTTCCCGCATATTGCAATTCTGTACATGCCCGGAAGGGGACAGCATTGCGCCACTCGATAAAGGGCAGGACCCAGCCCAGGATTCCATTTCTTCCCCAGCCCCTTCTGCTGATTTTGGTAGTTCTGCTCTTCTTACTCTTTAGAATCCAGACTTTTTCCTACCCCCCTGCCATCCTAAAGACATTTTTTAAATTTTTTTAAAAAGATTTATTTATGCATACAAGCTGGGTGTAGGTCAGAGGTGTGGGGGGTGAGAGGATTCACTAGAGACAGAGTGGGGCGCAGAACAGGCAGATTGGCTGAAGTACACTGCTGAGGGGAGCAGTGGGCGAGGCAGGAGAGGTCTGCTGCACCCTGTGGGAAGCTCCCTGGCCGGGTATCAAACTCATGCTGCAGTGACTCTGGATAGCTTCATAGTGCTGCGACTTAACCTGTGGCGTCACCAGGGAGTCCCCTTAAAGACATTTGTAAAAGATTTCTCCACGTGAACTTTGCCTCAAAAATGTGCACCCAAATCATGCACAGATGGGCCACTTCAGAGCACATGCTCAATGAAGGCAATCTTTTCTGGTGGGAGACTAGCTCAGTTTGCATTGTGCTTTTAAATGGATTTGTAGCTAGTCTCTTCCCTCCCCTGTCCAATAAAAAGTAGCTTTAGGATCTCCTTTTGTTTCAAAACTGTTGTTATATTGTTTAGGTAATGAGGTTAGAATCCATGTGCAATGGAGGACAAAGGTGGCTTTTGGAGCCATGCAGCAGCAAACACCAGTGCGCTCAGCCCAGACCCCAGACCCCCATCCAGCTGTCTGCTCGTCAGTCTGCTAATCCATTCACTCAGCCGTGTTTGGGACATCCTGAAGAGCCGGTCCTCTACTGAGCACAGGGCTAAGCGCTGGGGATAGAGGGCGGGCTCAGATAGTTCTTGCACATGGGTGTAGGGCAGGGCCGAGGGGTGGGTCCTCATTGCATCATAGTAGTGTGTGCGGGATGCTGTGGGGTGCAAAGGAGGGCCAGGAGCTGTGTGCAGGGAACTGAGTGCAGGGGACAGGATGGCCGCCCAGAGAAGGGATGCTTGAGCTCAGTGGTGAACAGTAAGTCCAGGTTTCCCAGGATCCCAGAGTGATGTGGGCACTCGTGCCAGCAGGCACCTAGGAAGCCTGGCACGTTCCAGGAACGCCCCGTGTGACCAGTGTATGCAAGTGCTGGGGAAGCCACCAGGCAGGTAGAGAGGGGCTGTGGGAGAGAAACCACGTGCTTGGCCTGTTGGGCACAGTTCTCCAAGCTGCCTGAGGAAAATGCAGACCTGCCCCAGACCTGGTTGGACTGAGGACCCGAGTTTCCCCGTGGTGTCTGTGCCAGTGTGCCTGAAAAACAGGGAACACAGGCTCCCCCTTGGAGGTCCTTCTGTGTTATGATGCAATATAAGTGCACTTGTTTTTTAAATCATTTTTCATTCCTTTCTATGTAAAAGGGTCACATTTTGAGGGAATCTCGATAGTATGTAAACTGTATTCTCCTGTTATCTTTCCCCAGAGAGCCTTTTCACAAGCTGCTGGCCCAAGGCCTTATCAAGGGGCAGACATTCCGCCTACCTTCGGGGCAGTATCTGCAGAGAGAGGAAGTCGATCTCACAGGTAAGGACGGACTCTCTGGTCCCACAGGCCTGGGCTCCAGCCACTCAGCAGGCAACCTCCACAAGGCCTGGCTGGGTGGCGAATCCAAGAGAGGGGACCCATGGTCTCAGAGCTTCAGCTTGTTCTGCCCTCTGCAGTGGGGCTGGAGCTTGCTGTCAGCGCCGCGGCCGCCCACATCCAGCGTGAGTACCAGCTAGATCGCGGCAGGGTTTCGCCTGTGTGCCAGAGAGTCCTCCTGTCCTCGCCCGCATTTGATAGCCCGTCTCAGGGTCAGAGCGCCCGTGCCCAAGAGACATTTCCCGAGATTGGGGCACCCCCAGCATTTTTTCCCTTGTAGCTCATTTCAGAGCCTTGTGCCCACAGCACCGGAGCAGCGCAGCCAGCACTCCCCTGTGGCCTGTCTCCCCCTTAGCTCCAGACTTCCCTCTCCTCCTGGCCCTCCCAAGCCTTTCCCTCCACTCCGTGTTTCTACTCTTCCTCAACGAGACTTCCTCCTGTAGGATCTCCAAGTGGTGGGATGAGGGTAGCGTGTGCACCCAGCATTGCAAATGAAACAAGCGGCATGTCAGAAAATGGGGAGAGGATGTGCATAGAGGCAGCTATGAGGAACCCCCAGCATGTTGGCCATAAACTTAGAAAAACCAGTAGCTAATGGATGGGGGTGGGTAAACCCAACAACCTCTTAGTTGGTGGAAGAGCGCTCTTAGGTGGAAGCGGCCGATGGAGTGGTCTGACAGAGGTAGAGCAGGACGTGGAACGGACGCCGTGGCCCATGGGAGAAAAACCCTTTGGAAAAGCAGAAATCGGCAGTGCAGGGGCCAAAGGCGCCTCCTCCAGAGGGCGCGTGCATTCAGCTGTTAGTGACGTGCTCTCTGTTACGGAAGGGCTGCCATGGACAGCTGTGCAATTTGGGTACTGCACAAGAGCACCTGGCCGATGGGGTGGGCAGGGCCTGAAATCCAGCCCTTTGCCCAACCAGGGCCACATCTGCCAAAAGAGGGCACTGTTTTCTTGCCTCTCACGTCTGCTCCTAAAGATGCCTTTTTCCTCATCTGCACAACAGCCCTGTGAAGACTAGCCGCAGCCCAGAGGGGAGGAGCGGGGTAGGGAGCCAGGGGTTTCTTGAGCTTCGCCACAGGGAGCAAGGATGAAACATCTGCCAGAACTGCAATCTCTGCTCTGATGTCATGGGGCCAGGGGGTGTGAACATCTGTCCCCTCCCATGCAGAATTGCCCCAGGGTGAGAATGCCTGGATTAGGCTTCCATCTGCTCTTGGCTGGCCTCTTCTAGAATGTGGTGGCTGTTCAGTACACAGAGCAGGCCCTTGGGAGTTTGGGTGCATTGGAGCGAGGGATTATTTGACTAGAAGGAACAGAAGTCCACCAAAGGTGGTTTTAGCACGGGACATGGCTGTCACCCACACCCAGCCATGGGGAAGGCAGCTGGGCCTTGCAGGCCTCACGTGCGAAAGTCACCAGCCACTCCTTTCTCCTCTTTCTCAAGCCTCTAGTTCCTCTTCTTGCTTCTCTGTTCTCCTTCCAGGACTTCTCTCTGTTCTCGCTTCTCTCTGCTCTCCCCTGATTTTAGTCAACAAAATGACCTTGGATAAGTAGCCACCGTTGCCACATCTCGTCCCATCTCCTTGGGGCCTGAACGGTTTCAGTGCCCGACAACATCGAACCAGTTTCCATGTGTTGGCAGCAGTTCCTGAGAAAGAGGCTTAGCCTGCTCCGATGGTCCCGGCCTCTGGGGCTTGGCAGCAAGGGTGCCTCCTCCCTTGGTGCCCATTTAGGCTGCCTCCATCAGGCCATCTGTTCCAGTGGTAGGGGGGTAGGAGGGAGACGTTTCCAAAGGTGTGGTGGGCTGGCCCCACAAAGGAACACCCCACCTTATGTAAGCCCCGTGAGTAACTCCATGTGGCCGCACTGCCAGGCCATGTTTTGGTGACCATGACAAACAGGCGAACAGGCCGGATGACGTGGCCTCTCAGGGTAATTGCTGATCTGAGTCCCTGACTGGCCAGCGGCCAGCTTCCACTGGAGACCCAGAATCCACAAAGAAACCAGCAGCATGTGCAAGGCTTTCTTATCTTTTTTCTCCCCTTTTAGTATATAACTAATATGTTTTTATAAAAAGGAAATTTGTCTTATTTTGTGGTTGAGACAAAACTAGTGCAGGCCATTATTGCTCTACTATAAAATCAAAAGTGAAAGGTTTGTGTGGGAGCCTTTGTTTATTTATAAACATACATTCTTTATTATGTAATATAGGGACGAGAAAGAAGCATGCTAAGTGAATTAGGGAGAGTGTTTAAATTAGTGGGCAGTCTTTAAACATTGAATTGCTCACCTAATATAGGCTTCCCGCATTTTATTGTACTACAATTCATGGTGCTTCACAGATATTGCTGGGGTTTTTTTTTTGTTTGTTTATTTGTTTTACAAGTTGAATATTTTTGGCAAAAAAGATTATGACACACTGAAGTCTCAAATAATGGTTAGCATTTTTTTAACAATAAAGTATTTTTTAGTTAAGATATGTACATTTTTTTTCAAGACATACTGTTATTGCACGCGTAAGCACGCTAATAGACTACAGTGTAGTGTAAACATAACTTTTATAAGCACTGGGAGACCACAGACGTCCCAGGACTCGCTTTATGACCCTGCTTTATTGCAGGAGTCTGGAATATCTCCAAGGTGGGACTGTGTTTTCTTATTGAATAATTTTTTTAGGACCAAATCAGAACCACACGCACAGTACAATACTGACGTGTTGCTTTGTGTCTAGGTTCTGTTCCTGTTCATGCAAAAACCAAAGAGAAGTTAGAGGTGACTTGGGAGAAGATGAGCAAGTCCAAACACAACGGAGTAGACCCCGAGGAAGTTGTGGAAGAGTACGGCATCGACACCCTCCGGCTCTACATCCTTTTTGCTGCCCCTCCAGAGAAGGATATCTTGTGGGATGTGAAAAGTAAGTCACCTTCCTCTTCCTGGCCTGCCTCTTTTTGTGATTCACCTTGGACAGGATTCGGGGAAGGAAATGTCGTTGCTGAAACCAGTAGGGGAGAATTCTAGGAATCAGTTCCATGAAGCAAGTGGCAGCTTGTCCAACTTCCTGTAGCCTGAGGCCAGTGTTCGCACATGTAAGGGAGCCTCAGAATCCTGGGGGGATCTTGTTGCGATTACAAATCTGAGTCTCTGCTCCAGAGCAGGGCCCAGAAGCCTGCCTTTAACAAGCCCTGTGGTGTTCTGATGAGGTTCTGTGAGGAACCCACTTTGAGATCTGTTTCCTTGAAGGAAGACTGGCTGCCAAGCAACTCCTAGGCCCACTGTGACCTGCCCAGACCCGTCCCCTCTGATTGATCCTAAAAGGAATTTGTCTGGAACAGTGTCATCGTCCCTTACCAATCTAGAAAAGCCCGCAGGTCCGCTGGCCTCTACAGTCACCCACAACAGCCTCCATCCCTTCAGGGATTATTTGTCTCTCCAAAGTTGTTTAGAGCTAAATTGCTGTCAGGTAAAGTGATCTTGGGTGTCTGGATCTTCTAGAATAAACTGTCGAACACACAGGAAAGCCCTGCACTGGCCCTAATTTGGCTAGTCCTGTGACCCATGGCCACAGGGTGAAGCCATTCAACTTCTCCAGAAGATCTGATTAGCACCGCCGCTGGATAAACATGTCTGACATATGTAATACATATCTGGTGAGGACAGGGCTTGCACACCTCCGCTGGCCAGTGCTTCAGCTCTGAGGCAGTCTGCAACCCACTGGACCTGCATGTTACCCATCCGTGTACCATCTACTAGGCCAAGCCCCCTGTTGTTTCGTGAACGTTTTGTCACAGCAAATTTTCTTAATGTGGGAGGCAATACACTGACGCCCCTCCAGCCTGCCCCGGGCCAATGACGGCTGGGGGACAGCGCTTGGAGTAACTGAGTTCTGTGACTGAGCCTGTGCGGTCTGGGGCTCCAGATGACAGAATGAGACCTGGTCTGGGGGCCAGAAGCCAGAAGCCACCCTTGGGGACATCATGAAGTGTGTCTTCAATTGACGGGTGATCTTCTTAGCTTAGTATGGTGGCCCCATCACCCATGGCTTCAGTTTCTGGGGTTTCAGGCACTCGCAGTCAATTTCATGAAAATACTACAGTACAGTGAGATATTTGAGAGAGATCATATGCATATAACTTTCACTACAGCTTATTGTTATAATTGTTCTGTTTTATTATTAGTTATTCATTCATCTCTTTCTGTGCCTAGTTTTTAAATTTGGGTTTTCATAGGGACAGATGGGAAGGACAGTGTAGGCAGGGTTCAGTACTATCTGTGGTGTCAGGCATCCTCTGGGATCTTGGAATGTAACACCTGAGGAGGAGGGGTTCCTTCAGAACCAAATCAGACATTCTCATGGGTGATCTCTTTCCCACTTCCTGCCACTAAACTAGCCGACGCTCTCCCTGGGGTGCTGAGATGGCAGCAGCGTCTGTGGTCCTTAACAACCCGGTTCATTGAGGCCAGGACTTTGGGAGAGATGCCGAGGCCTGAGCTGCTGAGTAAACAGGAGAAAGTCGAGGCCAGGAAGCTCCAGGAGTACAAGAACTCGGTCATCAATCAGGTCAGAAACTTCCAGGGGACACTGGTTGACTCTGTAACTGGGCCTGTGTGGTCTGGGACCTGCCTTGGGGTGGGCCTCTGTGGGTCTTTTTCCTTCCCTTACTCTGAGGGCCCTGCTTGCTGTGATGAGTTGATCTTACCGGTTTGGATATTTCACCGAGGTGGAACAACAGTACAGGAAATGGCTCCCTCTGCCGACGGCTCATCATTGTCCCTCTCAGATCTCAGGAAGCTGCCCGCTTTCTGTGTTTCTGCTGAGCTCATCCAGGCAAGAACCAAATGCAGCATCACGCTGGTGATATACTGCATGTGTTATGTGAACAGAGACAGGGTTTTAGAGGTGAAAGAAGCTTGAAAAGATTCTCTTCTTTCACCCCCTCATTTTACAGATGGGGACAGAAATAAGGCACAGAGAAGCTAAATGCCTTCTGGAAAATCACACAGCTAGTGAGGACCTGAGTAGACTAGAATCCAAGTTCCCGGGATGTTCAACATGGTGGGGGCTTCCCCAATCATCTTAAAAGATTCTTCTTTGGCAATAAAATCCTTCAAATTTTTTTATTTGGAAGCCTGCTATAAACTATGACATTCCCCATTTTTAAGAACTGTGTGGGGGAGAAAAAGCCTTATGTCTTTAAAAGAAGACACTTAGGAAATCTGAAGCCATTTTTTTTTAATGAATACCATACCCAAGTGCTCCTTAGGCTGATTTTTTTTTTTAAGATGTGCTGATTCAAACTTATAAAGTCAGCCAAGGTCACTGACTGGACTCTGATAACTGGCAACTTTGAAGGAAGAGGGTTGTTCCTCCCTGGTTTATATGAGTCCAGCCTGGTCTCTGTTGGCGACACTTCTTCAGTTTTATTTCCGTCTAATGTCAATGAACTGCTCCCCAAATTGAATGTACTGACCTGAGTGATGCCTGAATGATCATTTTCACGCCACATATTTTCTCTCCAGGTTTGGCAAATTCTTCTATTCTATCAGATAATAGAATCGGGTTATTGCAACAAGTTGAAAACTCTTGACATCTAAAGATGTGTTATTTTTCTATATTCTTGCCCGTGTTCAAAATCGAAAAGTGCACGAGCAGGAAGAAGCTGACAACTCATATTGGTGTTCCTATGTTGACGCCGTATTTCAAAATATAAAAGAAACCTTATCCCACACGCTGTAGCATTCATTGTGAATCCAAGCCATGTACAAAGGAGAAGTCACATCCTTTACCCCATATCCTGTTTACTAATGTTTTGATGTTTGCTCATCAGTGGGTCCTACCTCCTGTTCAGGTAATTAGCAGTGTTTTCTTAAGTACCCACTGTGAGAACCAACAGTATCCCAGGTAGGGCAGAAGAGGAACTGCCTTGAATGATGGAGAAGCTTTGCCCTCTTTGGGCTGCTGAAACATTAAGATTATTTGAGCTAGTGAATATATTTAAAGTATCTTTGATCACATTCGATTTCACGTGTTTCTGATAATTCAGTTTTTTTTGTGGAAAGCTTCAAGGAATTTTAAGGCTAGTGAGTAACTCAACTTTTCCCCATAGGTGACTACCCATTTCACAGAGGATTTCTCACTGAATTCTGTGATTTCTCAGCTGATGGGTCTCAGCAGTGCCCTCTTGGTAAGTGGCCTGTCTGTCCTCATAGGTGGGGGTGGGGGTGGGGGTGGGGGCAGGGGGTCCTATCCACGTGGTCTGGTGACCTGCAGGGTCCCATGTCAGGACAGAGGCTCTTTCGTCTTAAGAAGCATTTATTCCACAAGTCACAACCTTATTTTATAGCTGGGAGGGTCAGTTTAAATTTAAAAAAAAAAAAAACAAAAAAACCTCTGATTTAAGACCCACCTGGATTCTACCCCGGGCTTTCCCTTATTAACTGCTCTCCGCCATAGGGCCAGCCGGCAGCAAAGTGAGGGCGTGGTACGTGTTCAGTTAATAAATTTCATGTTGCCATTGCTGCAGCTGTTTCAATACTAGAATTAGATGGAGAATGTGCTCTGTCCAGAGGCTTGCTTTCTGCTGCTGTGTCCCTGGGCTTCAGATGCATTAATGGTCTTTCTTGCCCTGCTGACATTGGTGTTCTTTTCTCTTCCTCAGCAAGCTCCCCAGAGAGTAGTTCTCCACAGCCCCGAGTTTGAGGATGCCCTGTGTGCCCTGATGGTGATGGCGTCGCCAATGGCCCCTCACATAGCCTCAGAGCTCTGGGCAGGTAGGTGGGAAGGCCTTGTTTGGCCTGAGGGCACTTGTGGAACATTCGGGCCCTATCCACCGGGTGTCCAGCATTTGGCATCTCTCTGTCTCTTACTCTCAATGGTGGTATTTTTCTTCGACGTGGTCACTCCTGCCTAATGGAAAGACGTTTCCGCACTTTGGACCAGTGTGCCCCAACCAACGTGAATCTTGCTGTCACCACAGAACATTCTTTCTCATCACTCAGTCTCCTGGTATCCACACCTCATCACCCCTTGTATCTTCTTGAGATAGAAGTTCACATTTCGTCCCACTTGACGGGGCTAGAAGAGGGCACCTGAAATTAAGTTGAAGATCTAAAGTCACTCGTTCAGGCTGTGATTCAGTCCCCTCTGCCAATGGTTATTCCTAAAGTAGCCACTGGAGCAGATCTGGGAGCGAGGCTCATGTGGATTAAGTGGATGCTCCGTCCCCGAACCCCCATCCCCTTGGGGCTCTGGGGAGTGACTGGAGAAGCTGTTTGTAACCAGCTCCTGGGTGCTCTAATGCACAAGCATTTGAGGGGCTGTGGCAACTGCAAGACCTGGCTGTCAGGTGAAAGCAAGGTCTGCTCAGTGCTTTCCCGCTAGGGCAGCCTTTTGCGACTGTTCTACAGGGCCCATTAGTCATTCCAAAAGACACCCCTAGAGATGTCTACATTTTCTTCTTTTAAGAAATCATGTGAACTTTGTTTACATTAGTCTATCTTCTCTGTCATTTTCCCCCCTCTTTCTCATCTCTATTTTGTATTTCAACATGGTGCTACTTGTTAGAAGAGAAAATTAGAGTTCATTTGTCATTGAATCATTTTGCCCAAGTTATTCTCAGTCCACTTCATAAAACTAGTGCAGTATGGGCAATTCAAGTGTGTTTCACTGTGTCGCTACAGAGTTCTAGGTCCCGGCGGGTACGGGCCAGTCACTTCTTGTGTCTTTAGCAGTGGCCCCTGATGTAGAAACAAATGCAGTGAGAAGGTGCTATGCAGAGGACTTGCCTGGCTGTGCTGGTCCAGTCCGCCAAGCCTTGACTTCACAGGGGTCCTGTAACTCCTGTGGACGTTTTAGACAAGCTGGCAGGAGATGGGCAGCCTGGGGCACTGCGTTTACATACGCATTTATCTGGGAGCAAGCCTGGCAGCACCCCTTGCCCAGCACCTTGCCCAAAGGCCAAGAGATGTGGTCGGGAGAGCATCGGGTCGCGACATGAGTGCTCTTGGTCGCTGACTCTACAAATCTAGTCCCTGAGTGGAAGCTCATTGTTAGTCTTTCAAAGACTAATATGAGATGAAAAGACAAGCAACTGCAAAAAGGAAGTGGGGAGACATTTATTTGTGCTGCCAAGTGAGTCAGCTCACAATGAGGAAAAAACCTCCATTGGGTGTGTGGTCCTTTGATGAATTCTTTGAGCCCTGTGAGAGCCAACCTGTGTCTTTTGCCTCTGTTGTCCTCGCAGGCCTCGCACCATGCCTGGCAGCGCCTGGCATTCAGCAGAGACTAGACAGACGCTGAGAAGGCCCCTCTTTTCAAATATTCAGTTAACTGTTGGCATTTGTATCAGTCTCCTTACTTGATGACTCCTTTAAACCCAGAAGCCTTATTACCCTTATGGACTTAAAAACTTAGGGTCATCTTACTGATGGTCCATTCTTTTCAATGATTACTTCCGAAAGTGATTCATGTTATTAATGAAAAATAGAAAAGGTATCATGATTCCCCTCTCTACAAAGTCTTCCACAGTAGACCTCAATCCTTCCTAAGCTTTGGGCTTTAAAGGGTGCTGAACCAATTTAGGTAAGAGATTAGAAAGGTCCATTTCTGCTTCAGTGGGCTTAGCCCCTAAAATTCTCTCCACATCAGTGGAATTGTGGTCCAGACAATCAGGGATCTTGCGTAAGTTCTCAAATTGGGCTTGGGTCAATCATCTGGGGATAGGCAAATTGACACATAATTGGTCTCCCAAGGAACCAGGGAACTTAAGGGGAGTCTTCAGTCAATTCCAAAACTAGCCCATCTGATATGCTTCTGACTTGGCAGTTGCATTTACATAAAAGATCTCTCCTAATTAAATATGATGCCGTGTCGCAGAAAAGAAATGTGTGTTGACCAGTCAGGGAACCAAGAGTCACAGTGTAAGTTTGGGGAATGAGAAGAATTTGAGAATTATTTCAAATTCCTGCCACCTAAGTGCTTTCCTGGCTGTGGGAGATAGGTGGGAATTGTGGATTTTTAAATGACAAAGTAGCCCCCGTTTCTATCAGAAAGAGTTGTTTATGTCCTTTGATTTTAAAAACAGTTCTCCTGGTTGATTAAAGGGAACCACTGGAGATCAGACATTACAGTCTCATTCCAAGGTGCTTCCTAAGTTTTCAGGAGAAGCGAACATTGTCCCTTTTCTTTGTAGCTAAGATGAAACAGTTATTTTTCCCATGCCCCCTTCTATATAGTATCAACAAGTATCTCTGTCAGAAGGAATGTGTTTTCCGTCCCTTAAAGAAGCAAAGATCTATTTGCAGCTGCTGCTACTGCTGCTGCTTCTTTTTTGGGGGGGGAGGTGGTAAAACTATGCACTTAGTTTGGATTTTATCCTCTTCGCTATCTAAAGCCTCTCCAGGATGTTCAGCCAAGTGCTGAAGTTCATGCAGTGGAATAACTTGCCAGTTAGATTTTTGTTTATGTACCGTATCTGCAATTTCTGATTTTGAACATCTATCAAAAAAAGTGGGGGGCAGGGAGTGGCTTGGGAGATGCCCACATCAGCGCCTGTTCCTCCCCACTGTCTGAGGACGGAGGATGCTGACAGGTCTGTCTCTGAAGTCCCCTGTGGATTCATTCTTTACTGCCTGAGAGACTGAATCAAGGTCTGATTTACTCTAACAGGAAGGGTCTTTGGTGTGGTCCCCACAAGATCCTGCTTTAAGGTAGTCTAATTGAGTAAAGTCTATTTCATTATGTTTTAGGTCATTTTTGTTATCTTTCCAATGAGCGTTTTCTAACCAAGCTTTAGCGTCTTCTGACCCCTCCACAATGTGGATTAGCTGGGAGAGGGTGGAGGGGCCTAGGCTGGGTGTCCTGAGATAAGTCTGAATTCTTTAATGAACTTCTTTCTTTCAATTCTGAGACTTGAGAAGTACTTAAGAACAGTCCTTAGTAACAGCCAGGGCTTAATATCTGCATACCAGTCCTTGGCGGGATCCCCCTTTTGTGAGTGTTGCAATTATAAGTGATGGTGAAGAAGAATAGCTGATTTAGAAGGAGGAGGAGGAGAGGAAGTAATTATAAGGATTTCATGAAGACTGGACAAGGTTCTAAGTAGGGTGAAGGCAAAAGAGGTAAAGAAAGGTAAGAACTAGAACATCTTTAAGTTTTCACATCTGCATTAACTTTAGCTCAGGAATCTTTCAGGGAGGCAAATCTCAGTCCGAGTTCTGCTTAGAAGCTTCTTCTTACCAATTAAAGAAAGTGGACCATGGGACGATCAGAATTTCCTTTCCTTTTCATTCTAAGGCACCTCTTGAGCAATTTTGTTCATCTAGAAAGTTCTCTGTTGTGGCCACTATAATTCCAAGTGGTCTTTGGTGAAATTTGCACCAGTGGAAAAAACACTAACAGGAGTTATAGTGAGAGAAAGAGAGTTCTAGAGAGAAGGCAGGTGCTCGGCCTGAAGCTGGCCCAGCGTTGGGGTGGAAGATCCGTCTCTGCTGTCCGTGGGGCTTGGCAGCTTCCCAGGCTTAGCAAAAAGTTCATTTCTGAGTATTTCCAGTTTAAAGACAAGATATACTAAAACAAATAAGAAGAAAAAAATCAAGATATACCTAGCCATGTTTTGATTTTGTTTCACTTGTAGACATTTTTAACGACAGCCTGGTTGTCTGCAGACAGCAGGGCTGTGACGACCGCCTGCTAATGCGTCCAATGGCTGCGCCCATAGACAATCCACCAGGTGCGACGCTGCACCTCAGTCTTTGTCCCCCACCTCCACTTCCTTGAAATAGAATAGACAGGAGTGTAGCTAACCCCTGATGATGTGTCAAATTACCTTCCTGAAAAGCTGTTCCAGTTTCCATTCTAGGATCTCCTTTTAAAGTGTATAATTCTGTCCATTGACTTAATTATTGAATTTCTCCAAAAGTTTTAACATCTGGCAAGCTAACCTCCCTTCCTTTTTCATAACTGTTTTCACTCTTCTTACTGATTTATTTCTTAGTAGAACTCGGGTATGATTTTGTTAAGTTTCCCTCAAAATCTCCTTGCGATTTGATTGAAATTTGGTCCAACCTGTAATGTACTTAGAAAGCTTCGCGTCTTCCCTGCGCTGAGCTCGTCTCTCCGTTTACTCAAAGCCTTTTTTTTTTTCAAGATTTATTTATTTATGCATACAAGCTGGGGTGCAGGCCAGAGGAGTGGGGCGGTGAGAGGGTTCACCAGAGACAGAGTGGGGAGCAGAACAGGCAGATCGACTGAAATACACTACTGAGGGGAGCAGCAGGCAAGACAGGAGAGGTCTGCTGTGCCATGTGGGAAGCTCCCTGGCCATGTATCGAACTCATGCTGCAGTGGCTCTGGATAGCTTCATAGTGCTGCGCCACCAGGGAGGCCCTACTCAAAGCTTTTTTATGTTCAGTCGAGTTTATCATTTTCTTCATTGTAGGTTCTGCACATTTCTTAAGATTATTCTCAAGCAGTTTATTTTGTTATATTTTATCTTTGCTCTTATGACCGGAATCGTTTTCCTTTTAAAACTTTTGATTGGTGATGACTGGCATATAAATTTTTAAAAATTCATTTGTATATTTATTCTCTACTCAGATTTCCTCACTTTAAGCAATAAAATCCTGTGTTTTCTGGGATTCTGTAATCAACAAATAAGAGCATTCCTTGTGCCCTGCTGTCTGTTTATTTTATTTATTCATTTATTTAATACTTTTATTGCTTTGAAAATCCCGCAATTTAAAGAATTCTAGCAAAGGCAGTCTTGGCTCATTTCCAGATATAAGGGGACCTCAGGCTTCCCTGTTAGGTTTGATGTTGGCTGTAGGCTTAGGATAGATAGGCCTGATGAAGGAAGCAACCTCTGTCCTTGTTTACCAAAACTCACATAAGGAGCATGAGCTCTGTTTGACTCCGCCTCCATTGTTCAGTCATTGAGGTTTTTGTATCATTTCCTTATAATGTTCACCTTTGCCCTATTAATATGATTTGTGCCCAGTTAACTGATTGCCTAATAGTAAGCTATCCTGGCATAAGTCTGTCTTGACCATGGCATAGTAGACTTAATATACTGTTATATTCTGTTTGTTAGTGTTTTCTTTAGAAGTTCGCAATTGTTTTCCTAAGGAAGATCCGTTTTTTTTGGTATGAGTTGTCAGGTTTGGGAATAAGACTTTCATGGACTTCACCACGGGTGTTGAGTTGGTTTGCCTCTGTCTTTTGCTGTGCTTTAGCATAAACTAAGATATAAGACATTCACCCAATCTTTGCTGAAGAGATAGAGTGCCCTAATAGGAGAGTGGTGTTATACCCTGCCAGGCTACACTATATTACATTACATTACATTGGATTAGGTTATATTGGATTATATTATATTATATTATAGTATATTATGCAGTCTTTTATTATCAGGAAGCATGGCTCTTTCATTTAGCATTGGTGATCACATTAAGTTTTTCATTAACACACTGTTAATTCTCTCCTAGTCTTTGTTTTACAACAAAGCTGATCTAATTTGTCATAAATATTTTCACTCTAGAATACACATGTCCCTCCCTTTCATCTTCCTTCTTTGTCGCACATTATGTCTCCCTTCTTTATTTCATTTCTCCCTGGAAGGACTCATTTAAATGGGGTCTTCAGAAACTCCCTCCTTGCATGCCTCTCTAATCTTTTTCTCAAGGCAGGGGTGGGTTAGTTGGGGACAGAGAGGGTCTGCTTGGCCCTGCCTCGAAGTTCTTATAGTACAAGTGGACTGCACTGTGGCCTCGCTTGTCTGTCCTTGTGTGACAAGATCTCCAAGGAAACATACACTAAAGCATGCTCATAGAAAGAGCCCAGTTTAAACTTTGCTCCCAGGTCTTTTCCTTGGAAATTTTGTGAACTGTGTTATCATAAGGAGTGGGTCTAGACTGGGTCTTTAGTTTGGCTTCTGTTTCATTTAATCATCAGTAAACATTTCTTGAGCATGTGTGACGTGCCACGCTCTGTTCTAGGCAATTGTGGGGAAGCTGGAGAGCGCAGTCTGAGCAGAGGGCATGGTAGGCTGTGACCATTTCAGTTAGTCAGGTCTCCCCTCAAGTTCTACAAATCCATCAACACTAATTCAATTTAATTCAAAGAAGCAATGGAAGCCTCTGCCCCTGGCCCTCCACATGTGCGTGTGTGCTCCCTCTGGGTGAGCAGCTGGGGCTGGGGCACAGTCAAGTGAAGGGTCTACACACCAGGCATGTCACCCTGGTCTTTAACCCTCCGGTGTTGGCCAGGTGCCCTCAGGAGACAATGGGCACATGGCTCTTCCTGCCTCTACAGCAGCTGGTAAGGGCTGAAGTGGCTGGTTCAAAAGTCCTTTGCAAACAAGACAGCTATGTTGTGAAGGGCTTTGTTGCTAATCACCCCCCACTGTCAAATCATTTTCATTCCAAGACTTTGGATAGTTTTTACACTTGTTTCATTTATCCTAGAAAACTTAACTTTCGTGTAGTTTCTGATTTCCTTTCTTCATCTTTGGAAGATGACCTTAGAATGATTCTTAAGGGAATACAGCCAGGGTGGGATGATCTGAAGTTGCCATTTCCCAGAGTTCACAGGTTTTCATTGGAGAGATCCTCTCCAAAGAGCAGCGAGTTTGAGATAGCCCTGGGGGCAGAATGGCCCTCATTGCACTGGATAAGGAGGGACCATTTCAGGAAGCCCAAAATGCTTGGCGCCTATTAATATTATCTTCTGTCAGTCCTTTAATTGTAATTGGAACTCTTCAGTGAAAAACAGGACCAATGTCTTGGCAGGTTGCAAACTTCCACAGGATGAAAACCTTTTTTTTCCTTTTTCTGAAGCTTTGGGTCTTTGAACTCAGGACAGCACATCTGAATTCACCAAAGTTGCCTTTTATTTACCTACTAGAATATTGTCCTATCCAGATGAGGGTGTTAGCTGCTTGCTTGGGGGAATTTTGTGTATTTGGAGCCACAGATACTGTTTCCAGATGAAGGACACAGGTTTCCTTGTTGGTGGACAATAAAAGAGCAGAAAATCACCAGACAGGGAGCTCCCCGGTGCTCCGGTTGAAAGGGATCATTTTTCATCATCATCAAAAATGACCTTTCCAACAGGCGGCAACCTGGCTGGATCACAGGGGCATGAATGAAAAAAGGTCAATCTCAATAGTTTATATACTCTGATCCCTCTATATAACATGCTTGAAATCACAAAATTATAGAGCTGGAAAACACATTAGGGCCTGCCAGGGGTTAGGGACTGGCAGAGGGAGCAGTGGCCATAAAAAGGAACACAAGGGAGCCTTGTGGCAACAGAGCAGCTCTATGTTAGTGTTACATGAAGCTACACACATACGCATACACACACACACACACACACACACACACACGTGCTTATGATACTGATAAAATAAGCTCTGTGGAGTTGTACCAATATCAATTGCCTGGTTTTGACATTGTGCTATATTTTTTCTAGATGTTTCCACTGGAAGAAGCTGAGAAGGGGTACACAGGGCCTTCTGTACATTTCTTTGCCACATCCTATGAACCTATAATTTCAGAATAGAGTTAGTTTACTTTAAATTGCCTCTAAACTCACAAGTCCTGAGTGTGGAGATTCTAGTTCTGGAATGTAGTAGACCATGAGAGAGGAAGGAAGGGAAGAAGGAATTTATTTCTAGTTATAGAAGGTCTTCATGGATGCAAATACTAACATTCCGTGCAAACGTTTTTCTCTCTTACTGTATTTGAGAATATTTCTATCTCAACACTTAGAGGCCTACCCCATTTTTTTAAATAGCTGTAAGGTGGCCCACCCTTTGACTGATCCGTTAGTCATTTAACAGTCTTCCACTGACGAGCATTTGGGTAATTGCCTGTCTTTTGCAATTTCTGCTTTGAGATTAGCCTCTTATCCAAAATGCAGGTTGTTTAATATGTGGTGATAAGATCTCCATTCTATTTCTCTGTCCCTTTCTATAGTTCTAAAGTGAGCTTTCTGTTCATTTTTGTCCTGGGCTTCTAATTCATGTGATCTCCAAGTCAAATCTTCGATAGTTTAATTGTGAGGGTCTCAGCAAGGTGCCCTCCCTTGGGATCTTGAAGTAACACGTAATCTTGAACTATCAATCTATCCCCACAAAACCATTTTTCTTCATAAAATAAAAGTGGCTGTAAATACTGCAGCTGTAGTATTTTACCGAACACATATGCTGTATTCATCAATTTCAACCAATTTACAAACTTACCGTGTGTGTGTGTGTGTGTGTGTGTATGTGTGTGTGTGTGTGTGTTATTGTAAGGGAGAATAGGTTACCTGCTGTTCTCCTGATGGCATTTTATACTTCATTGTGGGTGCTGTATCAATGTTGTTAACTTCAAAATATTGTCAGTGGAGCTATTTCTGTGGATAAAGGCTAAAGTGAAGTGACGCCCCTTCTTGTTCATTTTCTTGGAACTGCCTGGGCTGATGAGGCTCAGTGGGGTCAGGCATGAGTGCCCAAGTCCTCTCTTGTGTGTACGAGGGCGGCGGAGTGTGTGGGGTGGGGGCCAGCCTGTGCATGCCCACCAGGAGTGGCCTGCCACCCACAGATACCATAAGCACCCAGCACTCATCCCCGGTGCCACGGTGTCATGACAACCTCACCAGCTCTCAGAACCGGAGAGGTTGGTTTTGCTTATTTTGCAGGAAAGTCAGTGACAACGTTCTCCCGGAGGAGGGCAAACACGGGGAGGCAGTAGATGCCAGCCAGCCCCGCAGGGGGCCTTGAGTCCCAGGCCTTGCCATTTCACATCCTGTGTTCAGAATTTCACTTGTATTTTCCAAATGTCAGCTTTTGACCAGACCTGTGGCAAGTAAAGCAACCATTGTATTCATATTTGCCATGCAAATGTTGCATTTTTACTTCCCTAAAAAGAGCAGGAATGAGAAAACTCGATGTAGAACCGGGGTCGTGGGTTTCTGTTCCTCCCTGCTGAACAGGATGCCCCTGTCCCATCTACATGGAAACACTGGGGGGGCCCAGGCCGCTATAAATAAGCACCTGATTGCTCCAGGAAGGCTGGGCTTCCTCATTTTTTCAAGAGGAATTTGTAATAGCTTCTGCCCAGAACATTTACGTCCAAGGGCCTTTCATCTCCCAGGCGTCCTGTCCAACTGCCGTGCGAGGCTCTGGAATCCTTCCCGCTGCAGCTGGGTCACGGGACAAGCCATCATGGGCCAGCCTGCTGAAATAAAGGAACGATGGTCGCCCTTCTGTGACCTCTGGCTTGTATTTAGATATGAGTCTTAAGAGGATCCCTTCTGAGGGACAAGCAGGAAGCCACTTTCTGCTTCTGCCAAAAGGCACATCTGTTAGAAATGGAGTGGGTGCATGAGTAAGCTCAGGAACCCCAGGGCCCGCGGCCAGCCAGGCCCCAGGAATACATCTTCCACACAGCTTGATTCTCAGACTCTCAGGGGCCTCCGCTTGCCTCCGATAGACCGGAAACACAGGGCTATGACAAGAGTGCCAGAAAGGAAAACACGTAAAGCTACAACACATAGACCTGTGGTCCCAGCACGAGAATCGAGACGGCTCGACAGACCAGACCAAACCAGGGCTCGCACTGAGTGGCTGAGGCTGGCTGGGAATAGTCTGTCACAGTCCGGGACAACGTGAGGAGCTTGTGCTTAGGGCATAAGTCAGCCTTGTCCCTAAGCGTATGTGTGAGTTAGGCAGATAACTTTTCGCTGGCGAGCCTTTCTCAGTGAAGGAAGCAACGTGCCAGTCATGTTCTGGCCTGTCCTTTGCCTCATCCCAGAAAGACACTTTCAGTAGTTTTGAAGTGAATAGTCCTGAAACCATCCCTGGTATAATATGTCATAAGAGAAAAAAAATCACAAGCCAGTAGGGAGGAGGAGATTTATTTAACAAATTGGGTTTGGAAAAAAGATTGTGTATTTTTTTTTAATGATGGGTTCACACACTACACACAAAATAATTTACAGATAGATTAAAAAATTAAATAGAGGAAATAATGAAAGATTAAAAAGAAGCCAGAAGAAATATCTTGAACAGTTCTCAACAGTTTGTAAAAAACTTTTTTTTAAATATATTTTCAAATTATAGAAGTAATAAATGTTCCTTGTACAAAAGCTGTAAAATTGTTTTTTTTAAAAAAGAAAGATCAACCATAAATACATGCCTTCCAGAGATAATCACTGCTACTACTCTATATTTTTTTTCTAACTTTTCACCTGTTTACACATAGACTTAATGAAACTAGGGTCATATTATATAGCTGTTGGCCGCAGCAATGCAGGTTCGACGCCCAACCAGGGAGCTTCCCACAGGGCACAGGAGACCTCTCCTGCCTCGTCCGCTGCTCCCCTCAGCAGTGTATTTCTGATCTGCCTGTTCTGCTCCCCACTATGTCTCTGGTGGGCCCTCTCGTCGCCCCACGCCTCTGGCCTGTACCCCAGCTTGTATGTATAAATAAATAAATCTTAAAAAAAAAAAAAAAAAGAGCTGCGCTGTGGAGCTGTTGGCAGCGGAGACGTGAATTCGACGCCCAGCCGGGGAGATTCCTGCAAGGTGCAGCAGATCTCTCCTGCCTCGCCGCTGCTCCCCTCAGCAGTGTGTTTCCATCGATCTGCCTGTGCTGCTCCCCACTCTGTCTCTGGTGAACTCTCTCGCCACCCCACGAATCTGGCCTGTACCCCAGCTTGTATGCATAAATAAATAAAATCTTAAAAACAAAACAACCAAAAAACCCAAAACTTTCCCTGATTGCGATCCCAAAGCACCGACAGCTGGCCTTGTGCAACGCTGAATGCTGAGTGGGAGTATGCTGGAGCCAGTCACCTCTACTTGGGGGCTATAGCACAAAGCATTCTGGGAAGCAAGACGAGGGGTTTCAGGCCTCCTTTCTTCCTGTGCCTGATCGACCTGAGGCAATGGATAATCTGCCAGAGCCCCTCCTAAGAAGAGGGTTAGTGGGAAAGGTCGAGATGCCTCTGGGAAGGTCCAGGAGGAGCCCCCTGCTGTTATGGGCATGTTGGCTCCAGCGAGTCTGAGTGAAAGGACTGGGTGGGACGCCCTTTCAGACCACAAGCATTTGAGGGCAGGCAAGGAAGCGAATGGCGCACATGGCTTTGGGATCCATTCCCAGTACCACAGGCATCCTCACAACTGCAGAGAGACCAAGTCAAATCAGCAAGCTGGTTTTCCCAAATGCATATAGAACAGCATGTTCATCCACCTTTATAGCTCCGGGCACTGAAAACAGAGAGCCAGCTGCCTGTAAACCTGGGAGTGTGAGCCGGGCTGGCGTCGGCGGGCGCCTCGTGGTAGGCTGCGAAAAGCCCTGTGTGGCCTTGTGGCCTCCGGGAACCTTCTCAGACCAGCTCCAAGCCAGACTATGTTGGGGTGAACACTTTCTGTCCTGCTCCTGTGAACCCCACATGTGCTCATGATCCCTGAACCTTGGCTCCGCAGGCCTGGCACTGGTGCCAACGAAGCTCTGCGGCCAGTATGCCTGGGACACCAGTGTGCTGCTTCAAGCGTGGCCAGCCGTGGATCCGCAGTTCCTTCAGCAGCCTGATGTCGTGCAGATGGCCGTTCTGGTGAGTGTCCCCTGCTGACCCCACAGCCCACAGGTCACTGTCCTGTTGGGGTACCAGCTGGGTTGGCGGTTTCTTATGAGGCCTGAGCTGTCCCCCTCATCCTGCCCTTCCCGCCTGTTTTACCCTTGATGACACCTCTGGTTCTGAGGTCACCACGTACCAAAAGCATAAAACACTCACAGCCCCGAAGGAATTAGAAAATGGAAAAACTAAACCTGTCATCGATGACAGGTCCTAATTGTCTTCCTCTCCAGCTGAGGACTGTCTCAGTCTCTCTCTGTTTCATTCAGCTGCTCTTGGTTCTTTGGGGGAGGAAGGGAAGGGCGGGGAGGTTGGCAATGCAAAGAACAGCACCTCCCTCTAGAAAGAGTATTGCAGAAAGGCAAAGTAGAGTTTCTTTTTGGTAAATTGGGTTACTTAAAAATCCATGAAAGTGGTTTATTGTTTAAACCCTTTAGCACAAATACTCATATTTTATCCTTCGGGTCATTTTTATGTGTTTGATTTATGATGAGACACTTTGTGAGACTGGTTCTTAAATAGGCTGCTGGAGCTGATGAGAAAGCCAGGTGGGGTGGCATTTCTGTGTCTCCTCTGAACCACCAGGGCGACCCGGTAGTTTACATCCAGTTTTTTTTGTGCATTCCTCCTACCAGGCAGGAGAGGTCTGCCACGCCATGTGGGAGTCTCCCCAGCCGGGCTTCGAACTCACGTCGCCACTGCCGACAGCTCCATGGCGCAGCGCTTAACCTCTGCGCCACCAGGGAGGCCCCTACATCCAAATTTTTATTGAACTCTTGTCACCCTATAAGATCCTTATTCCCTTCTCATTTTTAACTCAGGGGAGTCAGTCACCTCCCCCAGGGATGGAGTTACCCACTTCACAGCGGCATGTGCCAGGCTCAGTGGACAAAGTCAAACGCGACAGCAAAGGCCCTCCCTCGGGAGCCTAAAGCCTAGTGGGGAAGAGAACGGGATAAAAAGGAAAGAAAAATACAAGTGTTGCCAATTGTGAAAGTGCCATGAACAAACCTACCCAAGGCTGAGGGAGGTGTGGGCTCTGCCAGACCCATCCCCACCTCTTCTGCATTCCCACCCCGCGCCCATACCTGGCCCCGCTGGAGGGTCCCTGTTTCACCCAGGTTCCTTCACAACCCCCGGCCCCCACCCACTCCCTGCACTTGGTTCCTGCTGCCCCACTTTGCTTAGAGGGGAGGAATGGGGACTGCCCTGGGGGGCTTCTTCCAAAACTCCTCAAAACCCAAGAGAGCCTTGCAGCACAGACAGGTCATTTCTCTAACTGGAGTAATGTTTAAAAGAAATCAGTCACTCAGGTGTAACCGAAAACTCGTCCCCAGCGCAACTGAGAAATACCAACTTGAGAGACAGCAGTTTTAGTTTACAAAATGTCTTCCCATTTTGCTGCCAAAAAGAAATTTCATTTTGATAATTGGTAAGATGATTTTTGATCATTATTGGAATGAATACCCCAAATGAAAATGTATGCACGACCCCCCCGACCTCCCCCCCCCCCCGCCACAGCATACCCTACTTGAGAACCTCAGGTCGGGGCACTGTGCCCTGTGGCAGAGCTTCTGTAGAGGCCTGTGTTCTATCTCCCTGTGGTCTCAGTTGGTGCCACGGCCAGAAATAGAAGCTGCTCAGAGTCCATGTTCTGTGTGCTCACAGTGTGTGCCAGGGCTCGGGATGCAAAGCCCAGCAAAGCCCAGAGGCACACTCTCTCCTCATGAAGCTTAATCCCCAGGAGGGACCTCTGGGGGGCACACAAGTCGTCACACACTGAGGGTGTAGCCTTGAAGTTAAGACATGGGGGCTGGGGAGCCAGACCATCCTAGGTGTCTCAGCTGCACAAAATACTTAACGTTCCTAAGCTTCAGTTGCCTCAGTCAGAAAACAGAAGCAGACATAGTGCCTGCCTGGCCCAATTGTTGAGGTAGTAGTGTAACACCCGAGTGCTTAGCTGCTCTGGGGTACACTGCTGCCCCAATCGGGTTTCTGTCCATTTTATTGCCAGGAGGGGGAGTCTGAGACTTACCCGACTGAGGGGACAGCCTTGGATGAGGTAACTCAGGGAGTCCCAGGGAGCCGGAAACCACAGGGGGTGCCCAGGGCAGCATGGGAAGGCTTCTGGGCACCAGGGCACATCCAGAGGTCACATGCCCCACTCCCCTTGCCCCAGTTGTGGACAAGAATGACTCAGCTCCCTTGGACAGGCTTCAGCAGTGATGGCTTAGGACCAGGCCCCAGGCTCCTGGGAAGCACCAGAGGCTCGCTGGTCTAGAAGGAGGGTCAGTTGTGCTGGGACCACGCGTTGAAGAGGACACCTCATGGCTGGCTCCTTCCATCCTGGCTGGGCGTCTTGACCAAGGTAGAGGGAGAGATACTTAGGAGCCGGTTGCTTTACACAGGGTGTCTCACTTCCCTCTATCAAGAACCCACAGGATTCTTTCCTTAAAGGAGAGAAGACCAAGTCCTAGGGCCCAGAGTTTTCGAGTCCAGGCCTGAGAATCGAATCTGAGTCAGTCTTTCACAACAGCAGGTGCTCTGGCCCAGCACCCCTGTCCTGGCTGGTGGCTAGAGGAGACTTTATCCTAGAAAAAGGAAAGGAAGGACAGAGATGGGGCTGTTACTGGGATTCATTAACAAGCCCATGTTCTGAGAATCCGGTTTGGGGCCCCCAGGACTTCACAGGGGCACAGCTGTTGTGTGGCAAGGCGGGAGGTCTCTTTTGAGGTCTGAGTCGTGCCAAGCACATGGCTTTGAAAGTAGACAGCTTCTCGCGGCTCAGAAAGGCAAAGGCAGAGACGGCGCATCGTTTAGACTGCATGTCCTAGCTCCGGAACACTGAAGCCCCCAATGGGAACCTCACATTTTTTATAGACAGCAGTATTTCAGAATATTCCAGGATATGATCTTTTATCTTATTTGTCTGCCACCCGACGATCAGGCTAACACAACCAGTATAAATGCCACTAAGTTCTACATAAACCCTGGGGAGGGGAAATGAAGTGGACAATTAAGGGCCTCTTGTATTTTAGTTGAAACTTGAGAAATGACTCCTGGTGTCTTTTCCTATTACCGTTTCCAAGTCAGTTTTCCCAGTAAAAATCAGGATGAGGGACATGTAATTGTTCTTATGGAAGCAATAGGATAG
The DNA here is from genome assembly GCA_004024925.1 of Scalopus aquaticus. NCBI lineage: Eukaryota > Metazoa > Chordata > Mammalia > Eulipotyphla > Talpidae > Scalopus > Scalopus aquaticus. Next base: position 27,087 of record PVIJ01000661.1, on the reverse strand, counting down.
AGGGTTTGAAGCGCAGCTGCTCCGAGCCTGTCTGGGCCATCGGGTCACTTTCCTCCGTGGCACTATCAGTTCATATTTGATGTGCGGTTTGTTACTGAACCACATTCATGTAATCCCCACCGACATCTAGAGCCTAATCCCCACCGACATCTGGAGCTGAACTAGCCCATTTAATGCAAGTAGAGCTGCTAATGTAACCTGGGTCCGGTTTCCGTGGCATCACACTTGAGCGCCCCTTTCTGGAACCAGTCATCAGATAGGGAGGTGAAATCCTCCCTGACACCCCAGTAGCCAGGTCTGAACTTGGACTTGATCCCCAGCGGCACAGAGGTCCCTCTTCCCCTGGAATCAGCCTGTGCCCTTTCCTGCTGAGGGTTTGTGACGTAGTTTCCACCCACCCGTGATAGGGCAGCGCTCAGGAAGCTCTAGGTATGGTCCTCACATGTGTTCTCAGCGCTGGAGGCTCTCCTCTCTCTCTCTCTCTCTCTCTCCTTCCCCACCCCTGCCCCCCAAGTTTTGGGGAATGCGTCCTATCCGTCCGTTTGTACATTGTCTGCTTGGGAGGCTGGGTGCTGGCTTTCCTCCTCCTTCCCAAGAGCATGCGGCAGCCCCAGGTGGTGTCAGGCTGCCTGCCACGCTCAGGGCTTTCCTCATTGTTGCTCCCACCTCTTCTCCTTCTCAGATCAACAACAAAGCTTGTGGCCAGATCCCAGTGCCCCAGCAAGTTGCCCAGGACCAGGACAAAGTGCATGAACTTGTTCTCCAAAGTGAGCTGGGCGTCAGGCTCTTGCAGGGCCGAAGCATCAAGAAGGCCTTCCTCTCCCCCAGAACAGCGCTCATCAACTTCCTGGTGCAGGAGTGACTGGGGCGGCTGCGGCACACCGAGGCCTCCTCCCACCCCAGGATGAAGGGGAGAAGTCTGCTGGCCCAGGGGAAAAGAAGGGCAAGAATCTTAAACATCCATCTTCATTGCCATGGCAACCTGGTGCCACCGGTGTGCTCGGCAAGCGGCCTCATACGTGGGTGAGGGTGGGGGCGGGTGTGGAGAAACAGGAGCAAAGGGGAGGATGGAGAAAGCCTCTGACCCTGTGTGAAGCCCCCTGCTGGGTGGGGCAGAGAGGAGAACAGACGAGCACGCGGGAATGCCACACTGCCTCTCGAGCAGCCCGGGGGCTTCTGGATCCCACAGATTGCACTGCCCTGGGCACACCCCAGGAATGTGAGGCTCAACTGAGGAGCCATGTGTGACTCCTAAGTGTGGAAATCACTGTTGAACAAGGGGAGGTGACTGAGCTTCCACTTCACGGTGGACTCCAGAACAAATAGCTGCTGGGGCCCCGAAGTTGCTCAGAACCAAAGAAGCCATGCTAGTCCTGCCAGCGCCCCCGCCCTGGTCCTTCTCGGTCCCTGCCGCACCGGCAGCTGCTCCCAGCTGGATGCGCTCTGAGGTGGGCACACGGCTCGCGCCGCTCCCTGGCTGCTTCCTTGGGGTGACGCTCGCTGTTAGTGGAGAAACCAGGTTGTCCAATTTCGGATGGAACCAACCTCAGCAGCCCAACAAGGGGTCTGTTCATGTGGACCCCAGATGGTGATGTCACCTAGAAGCAGGCCCCAGAGCCCGTCATTAGGAAGAGCCAGGTCACCACAGAGGAGTGGCCTGATGCCACTGTGGCCTGATTGCAGCCAGGAATGGACCCATGTTTCTGGAACAACCCTGGTTTTGTATGAAGTCAGCAAGCAGGTGCTCTTACCAGAACTGGCCTAAGTCACTGATTAACGTTTAGTGGCAGAATAGTCCAGCCACTTTGTGATGCTGAAAATCTTATTTGTTCTCTGATGCCACTTTTGATGTAGCCTCAGATGTGGTCCCCTTGCAGTTCATCAATTAACAGGTGACTTTTTTAATGGAATAAAATGTTTATCATGTTGGCTTTGGGGCATTTGTATGATCTGAGAATAGCTACGATATTCCAACTGGAGGAGCTAATCAGGAACAGACTGAGGTGTTCCATCATCGTCAGAAGCACTGGCTGTGTGCCTGGCTCCACATGGAAAGTTAGAAAGAGATGCCTGTGGCACTCGCAGATGTGGGACCCAACACCGATTCAGGCACATTAGCAACAGCAGTTAAGTCACTGGTTCTGAAACTTGGCTCAAACTTAATACCACATCTGCTCCCCAGATTTTCACAAAATTGTGCATTTGATGTTCTGGTGCCCAGAAATTGATCTAATTGGCCTGAAGTGCAGTTGGGCATCAGAGGTTACAAAAGCATCACAGATGATTCCAGCAGGCAGCAAAGTTTGTGAACCATGTGTCACAGTGCATTTGAACCATAATGTCTTATTCATCCTTCCCCTCCCTATCTTCACTGGGATGAGCTTGGTCCAAGACCAAATGTGATGAAGCGGACTGAAAAGGAAATGACTGGAAGGCAAAGCTGGGCCAGAACACGTGAGCAGGTACTTAAAGTCTTCCCGGAGTGGACTTGAGTGTGCACAACCCCGTGGCATTTACCAGCAAATGTGGGTTAAATATAAGCAAACAGTGAGGACCTTGGGCCTAGAGAGGAGTGTTTTTGCTTGATTGTCTTGTTTATTCTCAAGGTAAGCTAAGTGGTCTTGACCCAGTCAATATAGTGACAGTAGGGAACCTTTATTTGCACAAAACTGGCTAGAGCTACAGGCCAGCAAAGCCTCAAGGTTACCAGACTGAGCGCATGGCTTACGAGAGTTTTTCTAGCTGATAAAACTTTCAAAAACAAGAGCTCACTGGCACTACTAAGAGAGTTGGTTAATGGAACAAATGAGCCGTAGACCTGATCCCCGGCAATGGGGAGGTGGGCTGGGGGGTGATTTCAGCACTTTACTGACTGCCTCCATTAGGCCAAAAGCCGGATTTAACAAGTTCACTTACTTACATCATGTCTTTTAATTCCCACAAAAACCCTGGAGTGAAGGAATTATTCTCTCATAAATATGAAGAAACCCAGGATCTGATTCAATATTTGCTCAGTTTCCATGGCAAAAAAAGCTCCACGGAGGAGCTGCTGGCCTCCAAGCCCGACGCCATCCCTCGTGTCTGCCAGTGCCCTCCCTCAGCCCATTCGTTTGCAGCACTACGGTCAGGAAAGAAAGGAAATGTTGATGGAAAAGCCAGCACTTCCAGTCGTTGTCTGGGGCTCCCCTCCTCTGAAGACCTGGGGCTGTAAAACCAGGAAGTCACAGCAGAGCCTGCGCAGGAGCAGGTGGTGGCTGAGAGGCCCAGGACGGGGGTGAAGTGGGAGCCCCAAGCCCGTGAACAGTGTCAGGGTCATGTCCGTGGGGAGATGAGAGACGTGAGTTTGCACACAGAAGCTGGTGCCCGGGAAACCCCCTGGCAAATGCGGCCACAGCAGGAGCCAATCAGCCGCCAAGGAAATGAAACTGATCTCTAAAACCCCTTAACTATCGGCAGCGTGGAAACCACATAGGCCTGCTTCATCCCACCCTACGTACACACCTCCGGGAGCCAGTGATGAACGAGGGAGTGCAGCCGGCGGCCGCGAAGATGAGACGGCCAGCAAAAGATGGTTCTTAAGAGCGATATAATGGAAATGTTCTCAGGACTAAGGTAGCATACTTAACACAGTATGACCCCAACCATAATGTTTTTTATTCCAACCCTTACAAAGCAGGAAATTTGCTCACAGATCATTGATTGAGAAACCTACAAGTTTTTTCCTTATGACTTTTTTGCAATTTCTAATTTTTATTGGCCATGTTGTATTTCAGTGTACATCACGTGTACAATTTTGTGAAATTCCAAACATCCAGGACTTGTTTCCTTAGAACATCTTTTCTCCCAGAGTATCTAGCTGTCTACGATTTGTGCCCCAGTCAGGAAAACATAGTCCTCTTGTTGTGTGAAGAGGAATACGAGAAAGCAAAGAGTGGCCTCCGTGAAGCTACTATTTGCCTTCGTTCAATGTGAGGATGTGTTGGAGCTTCCTCTTGTCTCTCTGTGTTAAAATCTTGCAGTCCAGGAATAGAAGAATGGAGGAATTATTTTCCTCATGGAACTTTCCTGTTCTTGGTGAAGATGGCAAGATGGCAGCCACGAGCATGAGCTCTAGAGTCAGCCAGCCTCAGCTTGTGACTCACTTAAAACCTCAGTGACCTAGGCATGCCACAGAACCTCTCTGAGCATTGTTTCCTCAACTATAGAACAGAAGTAAAAGTACTAGTGCCCTGGGGTATGAGGATAAAGTGAAAGAATGTATGTAAAGCTCGTACACATGATAAACTCGGTAAGTAGAAGCTGCTTATTATGATTAATCTTGCCTGAGTAAGGATGAGCTGATGGTTTAGAATGTGATTACCATTAGTTGAAAGGAAAGGAAAGTTTAGAAAAAGATGCATCCCAGAAACGAATGTCAATCCTTATCATCCCAGGCCTGTGAAGGAAGAAATTTAACCTATAAACTTTTTGTTCCACTGGCACAAACTGCCCTCTTGTATGGTGTTTTCACCTCATGGCCTGAAATCTTAGTATGATGTGCTGCCCATGTCCTCATTCTGTGTTTTCTGGTAGTTTCTGCGCGCCTCTTCCACACAACAGTGATTTTTCTTAGGTGCTAGGGAACCTCTTTTCCTTAAGTGATGACTCGAAGCCATGAAAGCCCTGAGAAAGCTCTTGGGAATTCCCAAACCTTCTTCAGAATCCACTGTGGCCTCCCACTGGTACTGAGGACACTTGGGATTGTGACATGGGAAGGAATGGAATAAGGGACGAAAGCTGAGAGCTGGGAACTAACCATGAGCCCAGCCTGAACCCTCAGGTCAAGTCTAACTTGGCATGGCTGCCTGTGGTGCCAGAATAAGTTTCTCCAAGGGATGTCGGCGACACTCCCTGACATCAGTTATTGGAAGGGGGCTTGGAGTTTGTTAGGGGTGCATCTTGACTGAATAGAGCAGCCATCATTCTCAGTGCCTTCGCTGCCTGGTTTGGGCTTCCCGATTGATGACAGGCCGCTGAGAGCTGATGGCACCATAAGCTGGAGGAGGTTTGGAGCCAAATAGAAAAGTTCAGAGACCCTTGCAGGCCACTCATGGCCAAAGGCCTCTTGGCAGGCCAGTTCTCAGTTACACAAGGTGGCCTTGAAACCAAAAGCTGAGTGTCAGAAGTTGGCTTTTGCTTTCATTCACAGCTAGTTTTGTTCCTGAGCTGAGCCTCAGAGGAAAGGTTATGAGGCCACTAGGCCAGAGGTGGCCACTGTTGACCACGGCCCAAGAAGGCATAGTTCCTGCACCAGCTGGCCTGGCTCCCCCGCCAGCTGCCCCCTGGCTTTTCTCCCCCTAGAAGAGAAGAGTGAGGAGCAGCCAAGTTCGCGGGGCGATTCTGTGCACCAGGCACCATGCATGGGGCTTTGCTACTGCTCTTGAATTCTCACATCGACGCTACCAAGTGGGAATTGTGACCCTCATTCTGTGAATAAGAAAACTAGAAAAGTGTAGTTGAATCACCCCGGTCACATCACTAATAACTGTTCAAGCCTGGATTCAGTCCCACATCTGCCTTTCTGCCTAGAGCACCAACCTGCCTTCCTGGGAGGAAGAAGTGGGGTGTCTGGAGAGGAAACGCAGCTTGTTCTTGTTTTTTTCTGTCCAGGGAATTCTGAACTGGAACTGGTATGTCGTGGCCCCCAAAGACGCTCCCTCCTTGAGGAGAGGGTTGGCCTTTTGTACCCCGAATCTGTCTACCTTTGGTTGTGGGCTGATTTGTAGGGAGTATAGGTAATAACTGCCTGACCACTTGGGGCTGAAAGAACTCCCAGTGGCTTATGGGAAGTTTCCAGAGACAGCACTGCTGGGCCGTCCCCATCCAATATGCACAGCAGCTGGGGACAGGCAGGCCACCCTGCCAGGAGGGTATGGGCAGAGCACCAGGGCGACCACGACAGAAGAGATGAGTGTCGGAGCCTGAGAAGTAGGGCTGGTGAGGAAGGCTCTGAACAGAAGCCAGAGACCCAGGGGAAGCGGGGGATGGATCTGAACGGGCCACACCCCTCTGCCTGCCTTTGTGCCCCTGGGCTGCAGCTGGGGCGGTGCTGCTGGAGTCCAAGCAGCAATGAGACCAAACCTGAAGACACCAGCAACCTCTCCTGGCCCAAAGAGGCTGTGACTTGCTGGAAGCCACGGCAGTAAGTGAAGGATCTCGACCCCCCATGTTTGCTGATTCCATTCGGTGCCACACCCCCTACTTTGTAGGAAAAGCTAGTAGTCCTCCAGGCCCCTTGAGCTTAGGAGGTAAGTTCCCTTAGATGTGAACCGCGCTGCACTCAGGCACAGGGGCAGACAAAGTAAGAGTGTGTTCTCCCCTGGGAAAAGAGTAAGCAGAGAACATCTGTTTCATGGGCGGGCTCCCTCTCGGTGCTCAGAGAGTGGGCGGCTAAAGGCTCTCATCCAAACTGATGAATTTGGAGATTGGAATCTGGGGTGACCAATAATGAGAAAGTGGGGAACTTCTTCCAGGGTGGGTGAGTGGGTAGATGGGGACAGTACTGGCAGGGGGTGGAGAGCCTGGAGCAGCCCAGGAAAGGCCAGTGGGCAGAGGCCTCAGAACCCAGAGTGGGGCCAAGGATTGTCAAGGGTTGACCTCACTGCAGGCCTCCATCCCATCTGCCCACATGCAGGAGGGGCACAGGGGTAATGAGGCCTGTGGGAGAGGCAGTGGCCGGCCTGCTGGAGTCCACGTCCTGGAACCCAGCACCAATGACTCACCCCTTGAGCTTCAAGCCCTGAATTTAAATCCCCATTCTAGTTTGGCCTCTGGAAGGGCATGTGTGTCCCAGCCACGGCGCGTGAAGCAGGCGTGGTCCGTGGGTCCCATCGTCAGCAACAACAGTCATATCTAGTATTTATTAAAGACTATTACGTGCCAGGCCCTGTTCCAAGTGCTTTGCCACCTAAGGAATTGGGCTCAAGACCACACACGAGATGGCAGAGCAGTGACCCCAACCTGCTCCACTGCATTGCTTCCCAAAGGTGCCAGCCTCGTACCTCCAGGATTTTCCAAGACAGCCTGATTTCTAGATTTCTCTCCGATAGTAGGCAAAGTACCCTGGAACCTGCCAAGTTCGCACTGCTTGGTCTGTGGCTGTTGAGGAAATAAACCCAGATGGGTTCTGAGTGTTCTGAGGCACCCAGTGCAGGCACCACAATATCTCTGAGCCTGGAACTGGTCACTCCCAAAGAGCCATCACCTCTGGTGGACAGGCAGCGCCTCCTCTGGGCCCTGGCAGTGAACCTCGACCTCAGGAAATCAACTGGGTCAGCGCTGTACTGCTAAGGCAGGAGGGGCCTATCCTGGGTCTGCGGTCACCTCACAGCGGCGTCTTTCGCAAAAGGCGCTTTCCACTTACAACAGAAGAACAGAAGAACCCCTAGGCAGTTACCTAGGGGTGCCCGTCCCTGGCCCCACCCAAAGGAGAGCTCACCAGCCACACCAGCTGCACCCTCATAAACTGCCCTCGGAACCTCGGATTCTGGCGTGGGGTTCCCCTTCCTCAGGCACTGTGAGATGAGGAGGTTATGGAGAGAGTATAATGGGCCCTGTGGGGTCCACAGCAAGGCAGGGTCACCCAAAGAGGCATGTCAGTCACGGGGCTTGGCATGTCGTTCACCAGGGACAAGGCATGTCCCCCACTAGAAACGGCCAGGGAGGGCCAGAGGGGGACCGGCTGCAGTGTGCCGGCACAAGCGCAGCAATGCGCAGTCTCAGAAATAGCTAAGAAGAGGAAACCTAAGTCAGGTGTCGCCAGATAGCGCCGTTACAGTATCAGTAACTTCTAGCTGTCAGCTAACTGATGACTTTGCAGGAAATACCTTAGTTTTCTATTAGTATTTTGATTAACTGCTGTTATGGACCAGGTATTTTTGTCGTCTCCTCCCCCTTCCCCAAATTCATTTCTGGAAACCCTACCCCTTAATGTAATGATATTAGGAGGTGGTGCTTTGGGGGTCATTAAGACTAGATGAGGTGGAGCCCCCACGGATGCATTAGCACCCCAACTAAGAGTCCCAAGGGAGCTATGTCCTCTCTCTCTCTCTCTCTCTCTGTTCTCGGCCACGTGAGGGCACAGCAAAGTCAGCAGGCGGCAACCCAAAAGAGGACCTTTGGGAGCTCAGCCTCCCTGCACCCTGATCTCAGCCTTCGTCCTCCAGAACTGTTGTTTCCAAGCCGTTGATGCTTGGCATGGCAGCCTGACCCAAGCCAACCGTTAACATCTTAGTCATCAGCAGACACTCAGGGGCCGCGAGTGTAGTAGACCGCTAGCCTGTCAGTTCCTCAGGTATAAGCTGAGAATAAGCTGTCACGTATTACAGGCAATACTTCCACTGTGTTCTAATGCCTTAGTAGTTTACTGTTACCTTGTCTAACAATCATCTTATAGTAATAAAAAAATTATAGGCTAACGTAGTATAATTATAATAGGTAAAGCCCTAAACTTCAGTGATAACACACAGCAAATATTATTTCTCATTCTCATAATCGAATCCTTTGGAGAAAGGAAGAGGGTTCCATTCAGTTCCAGCTTAATAGACCCAGGTTGATGGAGCCTCCACTGTCTTTAACCCTTGGCTTTCAAGGGTGCCCAGGACATTGATATCTAGCATGTAGAGAAAGGGAGAGAGAGATGGAATTTCATCTGGAGATTTTTATGGGCCAGGAAGGGAAGTAGCAGATATTACATCTGCCCTCTTTCTCCTGCGCGGAGTTCAACCGCAGGGTCGGGGGCAGAGGCGCACTGGGAAATAGCATCCGGACTGGGCACTCTCTTCCCACAAACAACTCTGCATGAGAGAAAGGAACCCCGGTCTGTGACAGCCAGCTGCCTCTGCCGCCTGAACAACCTTCAAATCCATCTCTTGCCAGTTGTTGGACATCTTAGTTACCTTCCAGATCACAATCATCCGCTAATACCTGGGTTCACAAGCACCTCCAGGTGACAACCGCTTACCTTCTCGTGAACACTGCTCATCGTGGCTGTGCGGCGTCTGCAGTCACAGACCTCTGTGCTGGACTCCAGGCCTCACTGCAGGAAGGGGTGTGGAACCACAGGCTGCTTTGTGTCATTTTATAAATGAGTGACTTTTAGGCATTGTGTTTATTGGCCCCCAGCCCCCCCCCCCACCTCCTCCTGTGAGATTCACAGGTCGGTCTGCAGAGAAGGTTTGAGGATTTGTTGGTTTGGAGTGTGTGGGATGAAAGGTAAAGAAATACAGGCTTCCCAGATGCCCTGCAGGAAACCTGGGAAATTCTTTAGATTCCTGCTTCTAAAGGGTCATGGCTGCTCTTTCAGGGTGGAAATGTGATACATTCCTGAATGCTGCACTGTGTTTTGGTCCTGGAGACTTACCCCTCACTCCCCATCCTGCCCTGACATGAACACGTACACACACCACACAACACACTCACCATACACACAACACAACAAACCCACCCCATACCACTCATACACACGCACGTGCACACATACACACACCACACAAACATATATCACACGCCCAAGAGTCTGCTTTGGGGGAGGGTACCTCATTATTCTTGCCTGTCAGAGGTCAAGCCTCACAGTCACATGAACAGAGGATCTGGGAGAGGTGAGTCTAGTCCTGGAGATCAGTCACAGCAGTCAGGGACGTGCCTGAGCAGGGGCCCGGGTCGATGGGTGTATCGGAAAGCCCCATTCTTACCTGAGCTGGGATGGGGCACCGTCATCTGAAGGGTCCCATCCTCTGACAGCACCCACCTCTGGTGGGAGTCCTATGTACTCTTAATAAAAGCACAGTAACAATTATCCAAGCACACACACAGAGAGAAGGGGGGCAAAGGGTTTATTTACAAGCGGAGTGCAAAGAGGGAGAACAGAGAGATTAACAGGCCGACATGTCCTCCCAGCAACACCATCTGAACTGAGACACAGGATACAAGTTGAAGCCGGAAAAGAGAACACGAGTGCACATGTTCAGTTTTACTGCTGAGTTCTGGCCCTGTTCTCAGCAGCCCCCTGTCAGGAAGTTGGGTTCATGGCATGCTGGAAGATGTAGTCCTCAGCACCTGGGGTCTCCCCAGTGTGGAGATGGGGGGGAGTCTGTAAAGAAGTCAAGCAGTGGAGTTTATTCAGGATGTCATTCTGACTTGGCATTTGCTCCTTGCTGTTCCTCTAGTAACATGATCATGTGCTTATGTCACTTCACCCTTACTGGCTGTGCGGTTAGGAGGTAGCAAGCAGGGCACCCACTATACAATAAGCCAACTGAGGCTGGGGGCATGGGGTGACCTGCCTGAGGTCACCAGCTGTAAGTGTCTGGAGGTGGACACTGTCAGGTTCTCTCTCCTAGGTGTTGTTGGTAGAGTTTATGAATATTAACACTTAGCACATCTGTGTTTTCTGAGTCTGATTCCTCAGATGTTCACTTTATTAAAATGTCGGTAACATCAAACTCAAAAAAAAAAAAAAAGCCAGTTGTGACCCGTCCAGCAGCACCTTGGGCCCCACCTCCTCCTGATCACACACATTCCCCGGGGTTACCAGGCTGGGCTAGGTGAAGGCTCACAGCACACTATAATGTGATGCTGCTACTGCACACAGTAGCTCCTTTCCCTCTGTCTCCCGACCTCCCCAGGCTCCCAGGGAAAGGCCAGTCCTGAGTCAGGGCCCTGAGGGACAGGGGGTCACCCTGACAGCGAGGATGGGATCAGGCACTTGACCTTGATTTCCACGGAGTTCCCTTCCTGCAGCCCTCTCTTCCTCTGGGCTCTCCTGACTCCCCAGCAGCCACACGGGAAGCAGGTGTTCCCCAGGGTGAGCTGAGGCCCAGTCCTGGGGCGCGGCAAGGATCAGCCCAGGCGGCCCAGGCTGGGAGCTGTCTGGGGTGGTGACAAACCTGGGCCTACTAGAGGGTGGTCCTGAGGTTTGGGGACAGGCAGAGGCAGGGGTTGAGGGGGCTTCTTTTCCCAGATCCCATCTTGTTCTTACCCAGATACTGATCTCTCCCTGAGGCCCCGGGGGGCAGTGCAAGAGGCAGGAGATGAGTCTGTGCACCTGTACCCGTGCCCTTCCTCCCAGACCTGAGCAGGCGAGTTTAAGGAACACCACGTCACCTGTAAGGTTGAGCTCACCTGTGTCTGCTGCCACAGCCCTGCAAGCTGCCTAAAGCCCTCAGCAGCCGCACTTGGCTCTGCGCAGGGCTGGCCAGGAGTATGTGGAGAGGAGTGAGACACCCCCACGTGCCCTGCGACCCCAGGCCTGCGCTCCTGCTCCGCTTAGCCCGCCCCACTCGCTGGCCCCTCTGCTGCTCCTCTGACACGGGGGCACATCCGGCTTCACGACTTCATAGTCGCTGTTCCTCTGCCGAGAAAGCACCTCTGAACGGTGCTTTCTCTCACTTCCTGAGGTCTCCACTCTCCTAAGGGCCTTCCTGTTGCTCTTACAGAAAGTACCCCCAGCACTTCCTACCGCCTGGCCAATTCAATGTTTTGATTGTTTATCTTGTCTTATCATTTCCCTCCTCCAGAATATCAACAGAAGGGCGGGGACTCAGCAGCTTTATTGTATTTACAGACAGCACATTGCTAGGGTGCCCTTGAAGGGGGCGCCAGGAGGCAGGTCCATTCAGGCGGCCAAGGCCCACAGGCCGAGGGGACCTGGGTGGGAAGGGTCACTGTGCCCCATGGAACCCCATACCTGAACCCGTGTCCTCTGGAGGAGAGGAGACCCTCAGCATCTCGGGAGAGGGTGAACAGTCCCCTCGAGGGTCTGCCTGGGGGTGTGAGTGCTGACGTGGGTCAGCCGGAGTGGCGGGTCTCCTGTGGGGAAGTGCCCTTTGCTTTCCTGCGTGGGAAGGGGGGAAACTGGTGATGGGGGAGGCCCCTGGTCTACACCTCCTGGAGGGCCCATTGCGAAGACCATAGGACCCTTGTCTGCAGACACCCTTGGGGTCAGTCTTTGCCTCTCCAACCCCTCCCTCGGGACCTGCCCATCTCAAAAGAAACCAGGCGCCTTTGGGAGGTGTGGGAGAGCAGTTTGCAGCATCTTGTCGCAAGAGTTACGAGGCACGGGGAGGTGTGAGGCTCCATAGCTGACCACTCAATCGCTGGGGCCAGAGCTTGCGGTGGCCCAAAGGGTAGGAGACCCAGACGTCACAGCTCTTCACGAGGAAGTGCTTCGGAAGAGTGGGCCTCTGAATGTGAACGGAGTTTTAGCGGGAACTAAACCAACTTACTTCTGTTTCCCTTTTCGGCTATGTGTCAGAGTGATGTATGAGACACTTGATCTAAATATGTCTGAAAGATATATTCCAACCAGCGTAAATTAAAAATCTAAAGAATAACATTGTGCCATAGTTTAATGGCAGCATTTTATTGTTTATTTGTGGTACTTCGAATGTTGTACTTTAAAATTAGGGATTTTTTAAAAAGATTTATTTATTTATGCCTGCAATCCTGGGGTGTAGGCCAGAGGTGTCAGGTGGTAAGAGGATTCACCAGAGACAGAGCGGGGAGCAAAACAGGCAGATGGGCTGAAATACACTGCTGAGGGGAGCAGTGGGCGAGACAGGAGAGGTCTGCTGTGCCATGTGAGACTCTCCCTGGCTGGGGATTGAACTCATGCTGCAGTGGCTCTGGATAGCTTCATAGTGCTGCGCTTAACCCGTTGTGCCACCAGGGAGGCCCTAAAATTAGGGATTTTAAAGTGTCTTAAAATCTGATGGAATATAGGCAATTGTTCTATTATAGACTACTTAACACCTTGGGTTATCTTCTTCAGGCAGCTCTGGCCTCGTTCTATTGGGATCATTTTGGGGTTCCCTCCCGGGCAGACTCCCTTGAGGCCTGGTGAGTTTCGAGTCTTCAGACTTAGCATAAAGCCCGTAGGGCAGCACGGCAATGTCCTGAGTGCTCACGGGTGTAAGCAGTGGTGTGTTCCTATCTAAATCAGTCTGCTGATTTTTTTCTTTGACAGTAGAAAGAGATTGAAACTTTGAGACTGACCCCACCGGAGCCACCATTGCCAGCAGCACATTCAAGGTAATTCAGAGATCCAAGGGCCTGCCAGCCAGAGTCTGCTTGCCTTCAAAGTCTGCATGCCTGAAAATGGACCCACCTCCTAAATTGTCTGTGGGTTGACCCTCTTCCCAAGGGTCAAGGTAAGTATGTGGAGGATCCAAGGGCTCAGCTGGAAAAGTCTGTCCTTTCTCTGGCATATTGCTGTACACTTACAAGCTGGTGTCAGGAAATGTACTTCCAAAGTAAACTCCAGGTGCAAAGGTTGGTCAGTGGGGGTTAGATAGCTATGATCATCTCCAAAATTCACCTCCTGGATATTTTCTAGCACTAGATGTTACTGACTTTTCTGGCCTTTTTGGACTCCTTTTGGCTAGAGGGCAAAGAAAAAAAAGCAAAAAAAAAAAAAAAAAAAAAGCTGTGTGTCCACCAACTGCCTCTATTTTCCACAAGTCATATATTGTCCAGGTCAGTGGAGGGAAATTATGTGACAAGTTTACGTGGATGCATAGTCATAGAAAACTTGTTGAAGGAGAACTTTCAAAGACCAGGAAATGTGAAGAATTCATCCAGAAATAAGTAGAATATACCATGCTCTGCCCATTCAAATCAGTTATAGGTAAACATTGGGAACTCCATACAGTAAACCAGTATTTCCACAAAAAAATGGCAGAGAAGCCATATTGAATGTAGCAAATTGGCTTTCTTCTTCAGGAAAATCTATGTAAGGCCACTTTGTTCTCTTGGAAGATGCCGTACTACTAGTAGATTAATCTGAAATCTTTCCCCTAGGGATAATGCACAAGCCTCAGAACTGCTAGTTGGTATATGGCTAATTATGTATAGTTAAGGTAGGAAGGGAGGAGGGAAGGAGGGAGGAAGGAAGGAAGGAAGGAAGGGAGAGAGAGAGGGAGGGAGGGAGGGAAGGAGGGAGGGAGGGAGTGAGGGAGAGAGGAAGGGAGGGAGGGAGGGAAGGAGGGAGGGAGGAAGGAAGGAAGGAATTCCAAGGTTCCCAGTAAGTTACAGGTACGGTTGGGCAGGTTGTGCACTGCACAGAGGTGTCCAGCCAAGGGGGCTAGTGGGGCTGCAATCTGTTTCTGCCCTGATGGTCCAGCCATGTGTGCATGGGACTGTGACTGCCCAGAACCAGCAGTTTTTCTCATTTGTACAAATGTGTTGTAAAGGTGACCTAGGGTTTGCTTCTCTGCTCTGAAGCAGAACGCCCCTAAGCAGCTAAAAGACTGACTTCACCCTTGGTCCAAAGACTTATTTTTTACAGTTACTTGACACATTCTTGTACTTTATTATTTATTTATTTTTAATTGCGGTAATATTGGGATACCCCCAACAGGTCTCACCAGCATTATGCACCCACCACCAACTCACCCATATTCCACCCACACAGGTGATTGTGTTTCCTTCCTTCTTTGTTCTTACACTTCTCCCAACCCCTCCCTTGGTCCAGTCTTTAAGTGATTCCAAGGGTCACGAAGTGGTTTCAGATTTTTGTGTGAAGCTTGCTTGGGCAGGACAATTTTGAATTCTGCTCCTGGGCCTAAGAGGATGCTGTTGAGTAAGTTGTTAAACACAGCCAAGATTTTAATTTCCTTAATTACATAATTGACCCAGTGATGCCAGCTGGTGGGTGAGATGGGCATCCTGGGAGGGAAAACTGCTGAAAATAGTCTGGGCATATTTTGTAAACTGAAAACTGAAGAGACTCAGAGACAATCTGGCCGTTTCTTTACTGGGAACAAAAGCATAACAATCGATGGTTTCCTGTTCAGTCTTTCAGATAAGGCTTCACTTTTGGCTCATTGGGCTGTCAAAGAATCATTGTTGCAAATATAGTTTGTGTGTGTTTTAAAGTGTTGGTTGTCAAGACCTGGACTGACCCCCAAGAGCTGGAAGCCCCACTGGGAAGGGAGCTTCAGCCAGAGGAGTAGGAGCTGCTGGGGGAAGCTCTGTGGGTTTATTTTAAGGAGGCGCAAACAGCAAGCTGAGGAGCATAATGCTGTACAGTAATCCGAGGCCCAGCAATCCCTTGCTTTTACTTGGATATTTTCCCTGAGGCAGGAATGAAAAGGAACTAAGCTTTCTATTTACCAGAATGCTGGGGCCAGAGCCCAGCCAGGAAGAGGAGAGGGGTGGGACAGCTGTGTATTTAGACCAAAAAGAATCTGTGGGCTGTGTTGGTGGTCTGGCCCCTGGCTCTGGGTCAGAACGGACCTCTGGGCCAAAGCTAAAAAAAACCAACTCACTGTGGTGGAATAAGGCAGAGATTGGCAAACGATGGCCCACGGCCAGGCTGGCCCACCTGGCTTTGTCAGTGAAGTTTGATTGGAACATTACCATGTTCCAGTGTTTATGCATTACTTGTGACTGCTTTTGTACAGAGTTCAGAAATTGTGACCCAGAAAGCCTGAAATATTTATTATATGGCCCTGTACAGAGAGAGTCTGTTAGCCGTTAGAATGATGGAAAGGATAATGGACTTGGAGGGTCTGAATTTTGGGTTGAATTCTGGTGCATCTGTTTCCTATCTGGTGACCTTGGGCGTAACAGTAGACTCCCCAAGTCTCAGTGTCTTTATCTGTGAAATCAGGTGGTAATGCCCAACTGCTTAGTTGTCGGGAATGTTGAACAGATAGTATATTTATTAAATGTCTCTGTATTATCTTCAGTAGTTATTTAGACATTGCAATATATAACCTTAAGTGATAATAACTTCCTTGAGTTAATACTCTACCATTTCACAAATAGTGTACAAATTAAACTGTTCTTACAAAGCTATGCCCTCCTGTCCTGTGAGCTATTGCTAAATATTTTTTTACATGTGTGGTAAATCCCATATAAACTGCTTATTTATTTTATACTTTAAAGAGTCAACAATCTTTAAAGAGATTTTTAAAAGAAAAAAATTTTTTGTATTGACCCAAATACTTACTACTTCTGAGGTTCTTGATTCTTCTTCAAATCTGGCTTTCAATCTGAGGTGAAGTCCCTTCAGCTTAAAGACTTTCATTTAGTGTATCATGTAATAGTTCTTTTTTTTTTTTTTTAAAGATTTATTTTTTATTTATACATACAAGCTGGGGTACAGGCCAGAGGTGCGGGGCGGCGAGAGGGTTCACCAGAGACAGAGCGGGTAGCAGAACAGGCAGATCAGAAATCCACTGCTGAGGGGAGCAGCGGGCGAGGCAGGAGGGGTCTGCCGCACCATGTGGGATTCTCCCCGGCCGGGCATCGAACTCGCGTTGCCGCTGCCGACAGCTCCACAGGGCAGCGCTTAACCGCTGCACCACCAGGGAGGCCCCTATCATGTAATAGTTCTGCTGGCAGGTAATTCTCTCGTTTTCTCTGTTTCTTTTTGTTTGAAAAACATTTTTCCTTATGTTTTCACTGGATATAGACTTTGGTTGAACACTTTTTACTTTCAATATTTTGGATGTTATTCTGTTGACTCCTGGTTTTCATTGTTTCTGATAAAACAATTCATCATGCTTTTTGTTGTTCCATGGAAGACATTTTCTTTAGCTACTTTTAGGATTTTCTCTTTAAAACTCTTTGTCAGTTGTGTGAGTGAGACATATCTAGATGTGGTTTTCTTCAGATATATACTGCTTGAAATTCATGACATTCCTGGGTCTGCAGCTGACATCTTTCATCAATTTTGGAAAATTCTCAGCCATTAAATTTTAAAAGTTTTTCTTTGCCATTACTTCCCTTCTCTCTTTTTCTGAGAAGAGAGAACTTATGTTAGACCATTTGATATTATCTTACAGTCCTCTGAACCTCAGTTCTATCCTCTCTTTCTCTCCCCTGCCCCCTCTGCCTATCTATCTTTCATGGGTTCATGGCCAGTTGTAAGAAATAATAGAGACAGATCCTGTACCCTTTATCCAGTTTCCCCCAGTGATAACATCTCATGGGACTATACAATCACATCATAACCAGAATAATGACTTTAATATAATCTATTGATTCTTCAGATTTTCTTAGTCTTACTTGTACTAACCTGGCACATGTGTGCCCAGGCACTCAACCCATGAAATTTGATGACAGATGTAGGTTCATATATTTACCATCGCAGTCAAGATACAGAACAGTTCTGTCACTATAAAGATCTTTGTGTGGCCCTTTATAACCACTACCACATCCCTAGCCCATCCTCATCCTGCCCCTTACCCCTGGCAACCACTAATCTGTTTGCCATCTCCACAATTTTATCATTTCAAGACTATTACATAAAAGGAGTCACATAGTATGTGACCTTTGGAATTCGCTTTTCTTACTCAGTATAATTTCCTGGAAATCCATCCAAGTTATCATATGTATCAATAGCTCATCACACCTTTTTCTGACTGAGTTGTAGTCTGTGTATGCATATACTGTTGTTTATTTAGCCAACCACCCATTGAAGGGCATCTGAATTGTTTCCAGTGTTTGGCTATTCCCAATAAAACTGCTATGAACATTTATTCATGTATAGGTTTTTGTGTGAACATGTTTTCATTTCGATTCCAAGAAAAACTGAGGGGTGCGCAGGGACCCCATACTGTTAAAACCCCTTGTTCCCCTTTCTAAGGGTTTATGCCCATCCCTAAACATAAAAGCAATGTAGTGAAACTCTGGTGCCCAAAGATTTTTAATCATTCAAAGGGAATAGAGGGAGGGAGGAGAGGAGTAGGAAAGAGAAGGATTTCAAAATACAGACTCGATCAAACTCTGAAATCAACCATACCCTCGTGGACAAACATTTAGCCACAGGCAGGACCCAAAAGCAAAACGGCCAAGACCCAAGAGCAGAGTCACCAGGAGAATGAATCCAAGGCAAACTCCTGGCAAGAAACACAAGCCAGAGATTACACAAGGTCCAAAGGGTTGGGAGAGGAGGAGAGAACCAAGGTTCAAATCTACACAGTCAAGATGGTGGCAGCCGTGGCCTCTCAAGAGAACAGGGTTGTCCCACTTGCCAAAGCACCATAGCCAGAAAAAGAGCATTAGGCAGGAACCAGCTTATGGAATGTACGTGGGGCCTGAGCAGAAGCAGGAGCAGAAGTGGAAGACATTGGCTGGGTACCTGCTGGCCCTTTTACCAAGGGGCTCTTCTCTGCCACAAGATTTTAGCCGTTCCCCTTTCAAGACGTCGGGGTGGGGTAGAGCTGCCAGGCTCAGCTTGCTTCCAGTTCCCCCAGCTGTCTTCAGTCGGGAAGTCCCTGAGCCCAAGCTGTGAGACGGTTCTCTTACCATTTCTCCAAGATAGATGCAAGAGTGCAGTTGCTGGGGCAGATGGTAATTGTTTATTTGCTGGCATGTTTTATGTTCACTGATTCTTTTTCATGCAGTTGTAAAGGACCAAACCAGATCTTTTGTCTGTGCTGAGAAAGCCAAACTCTGAACCATGAGAAACATCTTTGCACAGGCGCTTGAGACGGTCATCGAGCGGTCGCGGGTCCCACAGGCTCCCTGAATGGCCGGAGTACTGGGGTTACACACAGAGGAGGGACTGTGAGGGACGTGGGGCGCGTGATGTTTCCAGGTACGAGGAGGTGCTGGACAGTCTAGGTGACCTGAGCTCAAGGTGCTTGACTTTCCGAGCAGGGTGTTTTCTCAGCAATCAGCAGATGTTTGTTTCTGTTGGACGATCAACCTCCCAGGGCACAGAGAATTTTATTAGGGATGTTCCACGGGTTCCAAGTTCCCAGGAATGAAGGTGGAGTCAGTTAATGATTAATCACAAGGAGGGGAGAGGGGAAGAGAAAACAAAGGGTGGTTAGAGTTAATTACACTTACTCCTAATTTTCAGTCTAGGGGAGTTTTTTGTTGCAAAATGAAACGGAGGAGATACGTGGTCTATCATTAAACTTATATGAATTCTTCACTTCAGCCACTGTCTGTTTTAATTCAAAATTTTTCATTTTGAGTTTTCATTTCTCTATTGGATTTTTCCGTGTTTTCCTATCTTTACATTTTCCTATTTAACATGTTTAGATAGTTATTTTAAATCCCTTGCGTGCATCCCTACATCTGAGTCATTTGTGGGTCTTCTTCTATTGATTGTTTCTTTTTTCCTGATGAAAGATCACATGTTAATATTTCTTCAGATCTTGTCTTATCTTTAAGTGTATGCCAGACCTAAGAAAAAAGCTTAGTAGAGAATGAGATGGATACTCTTCCCTTCTGCCAGGAAGCAGAGAGTTGAGCTTTGTGGGAGCTCAGTTATAACTGAAACTTTGATAGTAGTTTCAGTTCATGTGGTTTCAGGTCTGAATAGGTACAAAGCCCCTCCCTCCCACAGAGATAGTCTCTGAACAGGTATTCATGAACATCTGTCAATTAAGAAGTTTTCCATGAAGAAGTCTACTGGATTTCTGAAGGACATTCTTTTTCACCAGATCCACCACTGTCTATCTACAAGGCTTCTGCAATGTGATTTATATGAAATTTATATATTTGGTTATTCAGATGGCCAAGGTAAATTTCTCATCCACACTGGGTCTTCACCCACAGTTCCTGGCTCACAGCTTCCAGATCTTGGAACTTCCTGAGCCATTAGAGCAATGGGAGCATCTTTGCATATTTGGCCTCCTGTCCTCAGTTCCCGAGAAAGCTTCCGAATTGAATTGAGTTCTTGGACAACCTGGTGGTATCTCAGAATTGTTCATCCCCTGAAATTAGGACCAGGGACCCAACAACAGAGCTTCTCTCCAGGAAGCCTTCCAGAACCTCTGGGTCAAGTTAGGTTCTTTCGCCACCTGTGCTATACACACTTCCTCCTGGCTTTTGCCACATGTCTGCAGAATGACCTGGGTTGTTTTTTTTTTTAAGATTTATTTATTTATGCATACAAGCTGGGGTGTAGGCCAGAGGTGTGGGGTGGTGAGAGGACTCACCAGACACAAAGTGGGGAGCAGAACAAGCAGATCCACTGAAGTACACTGCTGAGGGGAGCGGAGGGCGAGGCAGGAGAGGTCTGCTGCACCATGTGGGACTCTCCCTGGCCAGGGATCGAACTTGTGCTGCAGTGGTTCTGGATAGCTTTATAGTGCTGCGCTTAACCCACTGCACCACCAGGGAGGCCCTGACCTGGATTTTTAATGTCTTCTGTCTCCTTGCACCCCACTCACCACTATGCACCTTAGGAAAGTAGACTGTGTGTCTTCCTTCTGTTTCCTGTCAATATATAAATAATGGTTGCTATTTGAGTCAGAGCTAATATTTAATAAATGTTTGTTGAATGAATAAACAAATTTCTGGAGGAGTGTAATAATGGAGGGGTAGAGGGTCAACCTAGCATTTAGAACAGGGCTGTTCACTGCAGTTGAGCCCTTAGGAGAAAGGGCCTTGATCCATGCACCTAGGTCTGATTAGGAGACAGCAAAGTGATTACAGGCATGGAAACAATATTGACCTTGTGTGGCAGGTTCTGAAGATGGAGGAGAAGCAGATGTGGAACATTTTATGCATAGCTAGATGAAGCTAAGACTCTCTCAAAGAAGATTTAGACACTCTTCCATCAGAGAGGGACTGGATAAGAGTGGAGGTGAGTGGCAGGTGACCCAGAGATTGCCTTTGCCACCCACCTGCCCAGTTTCACTTTGTAAACTCATTTCCAATACTGTTCCCATCTGTACACAGTGCCAGAGCCACAAGCCACAATGATGAAAATGAGGGGGCTTGGGCTACCCTTCTGCAGGGAGAAGATGGTCCCCCTGTGTGAAGGGGACGGACGCATCCTCCTGGCTTGGGAGACAGAGCAGATGTGGCAAGATGGTGCTCAGTGAAATATAAGACATTGACTTTGACTCTTATTTTGGAGAAGAGGAGGATAAATGGGGACTGATGGAACCTCTGACTTCAGAGGTTGAGGGGGTGTCATATAACCTAGAAGGTCAGGTGACGCCCATAGAGGGTACAACACAGGCAGGTGCCAGGCAACAGGAAGGCGGTCGGCATCTTTGAGGAACTGAAAGAGTGATGAGGAAGAGTGCGTGGGGGCAGGGGCCTGTGAAGGAGTGGGCAGAAAACGGTCGGTCACCTTAAGGATGCGGGACTGTTTGCAGTCAGTGCTGTTTGCAGGTTTAGGGATGCTGCATGCAGTGAATATTGATTGAAACAATCAAATGAGTGGGAGAGTGATTACCTATTGTCAAGTAAAGAAATGGGACACACATAGACAGAAATAGAGACCCAAATAATTCCTCTTATTGAAGAAGGGCCAATGAGACCTCCCATCAGCACCAGAGAGGCTGAGAATCTTTCCTGGGCTGTGCCATGGGGATTAGGATGTCCCAGGCTGCAGAGGATTCTGGGCTCCTTGTGCGCTTTCATGGAAGAGGTGAGGAGGAAGGGCCTGCTGAGCCGGGTTGACACGCTCTGTGACCCTCCACAGGGAGCCGGCTTCTCCCTGCTTCTCCCGCCACACCCCCTCCTGGGTTCCTGCTGTCTGGACAGGGAAGAGGCACCAACACAGGGGTAGCGGGGTCTCTGAGATCCAGGGCAGCCCTGGGAGTGACACGAGCCCCATAGATCGTTGATTTCTAAAAACTGCCCCGAATTAAGGTCTTTGGGGGTCTTACTGAGCCCCACGGCTCCCCTTAGCTTGTGGACTTTACAGGTGAGGATGCATTCAAGGATCGAAGGGCTGCTTCCCTTCATTTCCTGCTCAGCGTGGAATCCAGATGTGTCCTGTTTTCAATATAGACTCAGCGTGAGGTCTGCAGGGATAGACCGAAGGCGGACTGGGCGGGCATGTGTTCAGCCAAGGTGAGCCACCGGGCCACAGGGGATGACATTCAAACTCCTTTCCTATTGAAAAATTCATTTCTAATGATGACCACCTGGGATGAAGGTTTCGTGGGGAGTGTTTCTCACAGAATTGAGAATGAATCCAGAACCCCCAACCAGCCCAGTCCTGTATATGTCTGTTAAACCCATGAGATCTAAGTCTTTATTTAGGGCTTTAGTGTCCTTGTTTGTTTTTGTCTCATTGATCTATTTGTGAGAGTGGGGTGTTGAAGTCTCCCACTATGCATGTATTTTCTCTAATGTCTTTTTTCAGAGATGTTAATATAGTTGTCTGATATATTTTGGTGCTCCTTCGTTTGGTGTGTATATATTGATGAGTGTTATGTCTTCTTGATAAATTGTTCCTTTAATCAAAATGTAATAACCCTCTGTGTGTCTTTTAACTTTTTTAAGCTTGAAGTCTATTTTATCTGATGTAAGTATAGCTGTTCCTGCCTTCCTTTTTGGTCCATTTGCTTACAGAATTGTTTTCCAACCTTTTACTTTCAATCTGTGTTTATCTTTTGTAGTTAGATGTGGTTCCTGTAGGCAGCAAAAAGTTGGATTCTGTTTTTTAATCCAGTCTGCTACTCTGTGTGTTTTTATTGATGAGTTTAATCCATTTACATTCAGAGTTAATATTGATATGCTGACGTCCGTATTAGTCATTTTGTTGGCCTTTTTGTGATTTTTTTTTAAAGATTTATTTTTTATTTATACATACAAGCTGGGGTACAGGCCAGGGGCCTGGGGTGGTGAAAGGGCTCACCAGAGACAGAGCGGGTAGCAGAACAGGCAGATCAGAAATACACTGCTGAGGGGAGCAGCGGGCAAGGCAGGAGAGGTCCGCCACACCATGTGGAATTCTCCCCGGCCGGGCATCGAACTCGTGTTGCTGCTGCCGACAGCTCCACAGTGCAGTGCTTAACTGCTGCGCCACCGGGGAGGCCCCCTTTTTGTGATTTTTATCCTTCCCTATTTCTGTTCTACCTATTCATTCTTCTGTTGATTTTGACTCGAGGGGTTCTTGTAGTATTTTTCGGAGTGGGAGTTGTTTAGTAGTGGTGAATTTCTGGAGATTTTGTTTGTCTGAAAAGGTTTTTATTTTTCCTTTGTAGAGGAAGGAGAACTTTGTGGGGTAGAGTATTCTTGGTTGGAATTTGTTCGCTTGGAGTTTATTAAATATAGCTGATCATTCTTTTCTAGCCCGTAATGTTTCCTCAGAGAAGTCTGATGTCATCCTGATAGGTTTTCCTTTGTAGATTATCTGTTTCTTAGTCCTTATCATTTTCATTATTTCTTCCTTGTCTTGAACCTTTGGAAGTCTTACTATTACATGTCTTGGTGTATTTTTGTTTTTGTTATGATAATTTGGTGATCTTCTAGCTTCCTGTAACTCTATTTTCATATCCTTCTTTATGTTTGGGAAGTTCTCTTCGATTATCTCCTTGAATAGCTTTTTGGTTCCTTGGTCTCTCTCCTCACCTTCTGGGACTACTATGACTTTTATATTTCCTTTCCTTACGGTGTCTGATATTTTTCTGATTGTTTCTTCATTTTTTTTTCTTTGTACTTCTCCTTTTTTCTCTTTTTTGGTCCTTTCTGTATCCCTATCTTCGAGAGTACTAATTCATCCCTCCATTTCATCAATTCGATTTTTGTTGAAAAGCCCCATTTATTTTGACAAAAAAAAAAAAAAATTAGTGCTCCCACCAGGCCTCCGATGTTTCAGGTATGCCACAGACCCTATTATGTAGGATGGGCTCTCCATGGCTCTCAGGAGATGCGGGGCAAATCGTTTCCATGTTTTTGGGTTTTTTGTTGTTGCTGTTGTCAACAGGCTTAAAACATTGTGAGCATTTTGTACTCCTCAGTATTTTCCATTTTGAGTTCTCCCAGAAATTGACTGTGCCAGATTGACCAAGGATGACACATAGCTGTGGCCTCAGGGCTCCATTTTTATCTCCTAACAGGCTGAGGTTTAAAGAAAGGAAGGAGAGTGGGTGCGTAGATGTCAGCAGATGTGAAATCAGGCAGATAAAAATAAACAGGGCGTTTTTGCTTCCTCTCTGCAGGCCTCACACTGCCTAAGGTGGGCTACTTCTCCTCCCAACTGGACCACACCCAGATCCTCCATTCAGTTTCTCTAACAGCTTCTAGGGTTTTCCTCCCGGCTGCCCTCAAACTGTGAGTTGCCTCTTTCACAGCTCCCCCCCACCCATGCAGATTAATGACAGTGTCACAGACACTACTTTATAGTACAGACTACTAGTTTATCATCCCACTAAAATAGAGCCAGTCCCCAATTCCTTGATTGAGGGAAGTCATGGCATCAGGTATACCTGGTGTTAGAATCAAAAGCCTTAAAGATGAGACCCAAATCTTTTTTTTATTTTTTATTTTATTTTTTAAAATTTATATCCTTTACATTATTGTGTATTCCCCATAGGTTTCCTATCACCAGTGCACCCGTGAACCGTCCCCATAGTCCCTTTTGCTTTTTTCTCCCCTATTTTGAGACCCAAATCTTTTGACAGCATTAGTTGTGTGGATAGTCATTCCAAGGGAACAATCTTATCATGCTAAGATTTATGAACATCAGTATCCACTGTCGCCAAAACTGAAAATTGCCAACAGACAGGAGACTGGTTTCACACACCATGGCACACCTCTACCCTAAGTCATGTTTTAGGCTAGCGGTTCTTAGTCTTTTTAGACCCCTCAGAGGATATGTGAAAAACCACCAACCCTCTCCCTGAGAAAATACATATTATGTACTTTTTTGCAAAATGTAGCACACCATTTCAGGAAACTTACAGATGTCCTGATGCTCAACCACTTAGCCTTGTTTTGAATGAATTATTTAATGATCTGTGCCATTGTACTCAGTGACACAAGTAGAGCAAAGACTACCAAGTAGTATGTACAATATGATCAAATTTTGTAAAACAAAACTAATTTACATACATACACGTATCTATACATCCATACAGATGGCTGTCCTGGGGACACGCCATTCAGATCTCCTTTCAGGAGGAAAGCTGGAGGTGGCGTGGGGAGCACAGTGAGCTGAGAGCCCCCAGCTGTGGCAGGACAGCTGAGGTCACTCTCTCCCGGAAGCTCCCAGCCAATGACTGAGCACACGGGCACCACAGTTGTCACTTCTGCCTCGCCTAGGGCACTATCAGTCAGTACTGGGGCTCCAAGGTGGGCTGGTCAAAGTTCTCTTAGAGTTTGTGACAATCTGAGGCGCTCCCAACCCCATCGCTCAATCCTCCTTCCTTCTCCCTCTGCCCTGACAGGTGTTGGGCTTGACCCACATGCTTCCACTTTCCCTCCTAGTCCCGATGCCTCGCCCCTTTCCACTGCGGTGGTATTCTTAATAAGTCTATTGAACTTGAATTTGAACTTTCTTGGCTTTTGCTTCCCAACGGTCTGTACTGGCTTTGATGTCCTTCATGTCCTTGCCCTGCTTTTCTAATTTTTGTCAATTAAAATTACTTTTGTCACTGGAAAGCATGTTTTCTTTTACTTGTAACATAAGTATACAGTTGACCCTTGAACAATGCAAGGGTTGGGGGGGCTGACCCCTGACAGTTGCAAATCTGTTTATAACTTCATTTCCCAAAAACTTTACTAATAGCCTATGATTGATCCAAAGCCTTACAAATAGTTAACACATATTTTGTATGTTATATGTGTTAAATGCTGTATCCTACAATAAAGGAAGCATTTAAAATCCTAAGAGAATATACATTTACAGCACTATACTTTCTTATTGATAAGTTTACGTTGTGAAAGAAAAGTCTGCGTGGAAGTAATCCTGTGCAGCGCAGCTCAGTCCTGTTCAAGACTCAACTGTGTGTCCAGGTGATGGCTCTAGACTCAGATGTGCTCTGCAAATTTGAAGCCCCTTGGACCATGGCATTTATTTGCTTCACAAAAACTGGGTGTTGTATTTACCTATAACAACTGATCTCACACCCCACCAAGAAAGAATATTTAGCAGCAGCAACGCTGCTTACAGCACACAAGCAGAGTGGGTTGGTGGCGCTATCGCTGGGGCCCAAATGAGATAATTTAGGGCAAACTCTTAGCCTGTGCTCCATAAAAACCAGCCATTACCATGTACTAGGTAATATTATAGTTACCTAGTACAACGTTCTCTCAGTTATTCAACAGTAATTAATTGTGCACTGGGCAAGGTACCAGGGTGCTCAAGAGAGACCTGGTCCCCGCCCTCCCAGGCTGACAGTCTAGTCAGCCCTTCCATGGGCACCCAACGAAGGCATGGTTCTCAGTCAGGCTTTGGGGGCGAACGCCCACTGATACACACTGGGAGCTCTTTAGGGGCCGTGGTAGCCAAGCAGTCACCTTGGTGGTTTGGTTTTAGATGCGGTGTGGCAGCCCGGAGCAGAGCTGTCTGGATCCCCATTCCAGATTCGCTGCTTCCTAACGACAGAAATTTAGGTAAGTTCTTTACTTCCTCTGTGCCTCATTTTCCTCATCTGTATAAAGTTTTGAGAGAATAAAATGCTGTTAACGTGTAGAGTGCAGGGGATGGTGTTGGGCCTGGAGCAGGCTCTGAAAGTGGTTCCTGTTAGAGCTGAGTAACCAGCATTTCTGACACTGACCCCAGCGAGATGGGAGCCAGGGGAGGCAGGGCAGGCCTCCCTAGCACTGAAGAAGACATCCAGGCAGCCAAGCCAATTCAGCAGCATGGTGAGTTCGCAAGGCTGTCCCTCCCTCAGAGGGGTTTATTCTGCAGGATGGCAGGATGGCAGGATGGCCGCCTTTTCCACACAGTTGTGGTGTGGCTTGTAAGTCATCCGTTGCTCTGGTATATGTAAGAACGAAGACAGGGATGCAGCCTAGAGGTCTGGTTCAGAAATCCCTGAGACATCCAAAGAGAAATATTACTCTCAAAAAGAATGAGGCAAGCGCATGTGAACCGATGTCTAAGAGCACTGTTAAGTGCAAAAAGCAAGGGCAGTGCCCTTCAACTTGTGTGTTTAAAAACACGCATGCCGGCCTCCCCGGTGGCGCAGCGGTTGAGCGCTGTGCTGTGGAGCTGTCGGCAGCGGCGACGCGAGTTCGACGCCCGGCCAGGGAGAATCCCACATGGCGAGGCAGACCTCTCCTGCCTTGCCCGCTGCTCCCCTCAGCAGTGTATTTCTGATCTGCCTGTTCTGCTCCCCACTCTGTCTCTGGTGAACCCTCTCGCTGCCCCACGCCTCTGGCCTGTACCCCAGC